>PITA01002535.1:0-158891 GCA_004023965.1 Spilogale gracilis
AAAAAAAATGAGTATAGATACATAAAATATTTTATGATATAAGGATTATGATGTTACGATTTATAATAAGAAATACATACTTGGTCATCTTGCCCGTCCTGACACAGAGCTCCAAAACCCCTTGGAATTTGCTGCAGTGAGAATAATAAACTTGTAGTTTGTTATGTGAATGAGAATACTTTTGGACCTCATCTAAAGACTGGGGTTTCTGGTTGCCAGGAGAGCCAATCAGGTGATTAAAGGGTTGGAACTCTCCATCCCCAGGGAGGGGAGTGGGGCAATAAATTGAATCAGTCACCCATGGCCAATGATACAATCAACCATGCCTATATGATGTAATCTTCATTAAACCCAAATGGATGATGTTTGGAGAGCTGCTGGGTTGGTGAATATACGCAGATGCAGGGAGAGTGGCATGCCTGGACAGTGAGTGTATGCACCCTTTCCTATATACCTGGTCCTATGCATCTCTCCTGTTGGCATATCCTTTTGTAATAAACCAATAATCTAGTAGGCAGAATGTTTCTCAGAGTTTTGTGAGCTGCACTAGCTAATCATACTTGAGGAGGGGTTGTTAGAGCATTTAACCTGTAGTAGTCCAGTCAGAAGCATAGGTAACAATCTGGACTTGTGACTGGCAACTGAAGTGTGTGTGTGTGTGTGTGTGTGTGTGTGACAGCCTGGTAAGACTGGGCTGTGATGCTATCTCCAGGGAGATGGTGTCAGAATTGAGTTGAATTATAGGACATAGAGCTGGTGTCCATGAATAGCTTGGTGGTTTGGAACCCAGCGCCCACCCCCACCCAGCCCCCACCAGCACACACTGTATTTATTTGGTGATCAGATCCCTTAGGAGGCATTTCATTTAACAAGCTTGGAGTTTGACAAATGCGAACTTTAAACCTGATTTTGACACAGAAAAACTGTGAAATCTTTTTTTTTAAGTCACTTAACCAGAATAAGCTTCAATTTTATCCTCATTAAACTGTGATACTTTTACCTATCTACCTTACAGAGTGTAATGGATTGAATGAAGGTCCTCTAAAAGGTATGTTCATTATATAATCTCTAGAACCTATGAAGTTACCTTATTTTGAAGAAGAGTCTTTGCAGAAGTAATTAAAATAAGGATCTTGAGATGAGATGATCCTGGATTACTTGAATAGGTCTTAAATCCAATGTCAAGTATCCTATAAGAATGTGGAAGAGAAATTTGTTATAAAATAAAGAGGGAGAGGTAGTGTGACCACAGGATCAGGGACTGGAATGATGGAGTCACCAGGGCAGGAATCCCAACTACCAGAGCTAGGAGGGGCAAAGAGTACATTCTTTCCTCCAGCCTCCAGAGAGCAGGAGACCCTGGTGAAAACTTGATTTCAGACTTTATAACTTCTTGAGCTATGAGGGAATAAATTGGTGTTGCTTTAAGCCCCTCAGATTATGGTATCTTGTTATACCAGACATAGGAAACTTATATGCAGGGTCACTGTGAAGAGTGAATGAAAAAATGTAGAAATCTTAGAAAAATAAGTCTTAGTTAGGAATTCTTGGGAAAATAAGTCTTAAGATCACACACACACACACACACACACACACACACACATACACACGTAATTCCAATAATTTCTCACTAGTAATACTTAGACTAAAAGGTCTATTTCTGTTTGTCTCTTCCAGTTTATTTTCATCTATCATCTACTTGCTTTATTGTTACTTTAGTTTAGCTCTTCATTGTAATGGTCTCTACTACAAACGAAGACTTTTAAACCAAGTAGGCATTTGGTATAGTGGAGTGGAGGTGAGATCTTGATTCAGAATCAGACCGAATTGCAGTATCATTTCAATATTTCTTGTAACTATCCATGTGATTTGAGGCAACTATCATATCCTTCCTCATCTAAGAAATGGGGTAATAACATTTATCTTATGAGGTTGCTATGAGAAATATTAATAGATACACACATTTAATCATATACATACATTTGATTTGTGTGTGTGTTTGTGTATATATGAGTGAATATATTTGTATACTATTACATCTTTTTTCTCCAAGAATAAATGAAAATTTCTATTATGGATGGTTATTGTGAATGCAGAGGACCTGAAAAAAGGAATAGGAAAGAAAGTATTAGCCTTTAATTAAATATCTAATAAAAGTTTCATTACATAATATGTATTTTTATAGTTAAATGTATTATTACTATTATCATTACAATTTTTATTAGAGGGCTATGCATTCATGCCTGTGCTTTATACCACGCCAGACATTTGCAAAAAACAAAACCAAAAACCCTAAGATTCATTTTCTTCTGGTAACTGAGATAGTGTACCACATATGTTCTAGAATATTAATTTATATCCTTCTTACTTTCATAATTAATTGACTATGTTTATTTTTAATAGACAATCAGCATTTACCTGGCAAATGTTGGAAGAATGTAACCTCTCCATTTGCTGCTAAATTGAACAAAATGTCCTCTCATTTTATTGAATCGCCCTGTATCTTCTATTACCTGGACATTAGAGTAACAGATGTAAAATAATTCTTGTGTAAAAGAGTAGTACATACTATGTTCAGCCCAACTCATTATATCCATGAAACATTAGGAAAAAAAGTATCTGTAAGAAGCATATTTATAAAAAATTTAAAATGACTGAGATACAGAATTTCTACAATAAGATTTTTATAACATATATTAGTAATGGGCGATATATTTTTGTAGATTTGCTATGTGAAATCTGTGTGAGTTATTAGTATCATAAAATGACAACTTTTTATAACTTCCCCTGAATTAGAAATTTGGAGTGAAGTTTGAGGTGTGGTTATGGTGAGAAATTTAGGTTCAATGAACAAATTTTGTTTTGAAAAAATATTTAAAAGCATGAAGTTAGAAATCTTCCCAGAAGAAAAACTTAAAACATTTCTTTATGTCTACCAATAGAAGGATAATAATTAGCAAGTGAAATTATGGGACTTCCACACTTGAAATTTGAAGCTAAATTTTAAACAAATGAATTTGTATTTACTTTCATAGACAGATCTTCACAATATGCTTTTATGAAGCAGACAACCTTTCCAATTGATGTTCGAAAATAATGACATAAAACAGTGTATGGGTGTGTGGGTGTGTGTATTTAAATGCCTTTGTGGGTGTATATGAAAAGATCTAGAAGGAAGTGTCAAACCGTAACTAATGGCTACCGCTCGAGAGGATAGTAGGATTGGTGGGTGATCCATGTGGAAGGGAAAATGGGCTTTAACACTTAAATCCATTCATTGCATAGCATTTGAATTATTTCACAATAAGCAAACAAATGCAGTACATATGTTATAAAAATAATGAGTAAAAATTAAGTCCCACAGATGGTATATAATTCCCCAAACGATTACTGCAAAGAACTAAGAGTCTGCCTATATTGAAATGAAACCTCAAACTGACAGTGCCTTCTCTGTCACATACTGTCAAGGGAGTCACCCACACAGCCACTTTAAAATCCATTTTGAAAACACACCATGATGTTCCATCTTTAAAAATAAATATGTGATCTTTCCCAGTTTGAGAGAAATGATCCAATGGCCACAAATCAGAGTTGTATTTGGTGTTTTTCCAGGGAGCAAATTTATTTCTGAAGGCTATTTTACCTGTATCACTGAGTATGTTGGTGGGTATTTCTTTCAGTGCATGGCCAGAATAGAGGTTTTTGGTGACATGGCATGAGGGTAAAATGTGCACTGAAGAAGTGATAGGAATGCTCCTGCAGGTAATGACCGTTTCCTTCAGCTGATTGAAGACAAAGGACTTGAATTTTCTGAGAAGAGTGCCCACTTAGCACAAACAGCCCCTTTAGTCAGTGGAAAATTTAGCAGCTACTCTCTTGACTGAGTCACGTTTTACTCTCTGAAATACATTGTCCTAATGAAACAACAGCAATCAAATGCCTGTTGCTGGGAATTTTGACTAGAACTGTAGCATGGGACCCCAAAGTGAAAAATTAAATAGAATGAATGAGACCAGTCAAAAGGTAGGTTACAAGAAAAGAAAGTCATGAGCGAAGTAGGAAATTCTTAATATCTCAATCAGTTTAAATTGCTCCCCTCTAAAGTATTTACCTAGAGCCAATCATAAGACAAATACATTTTTGTACATAGTAGATATTTAAACTGTGCTATTCTTTGGTTCATTTTATTTCTGCTCTAGAGCCTGTAGGGCACGCAAGAATAATAAGGTTTGTTAATTAATCCCCAGCCCTGCATCTAGTTTTCATGGAATGATTAATGCTTCATCTAAAGTATCCCCTTTTTTTTTTTTTTAAGATTTTCTTTATTTATTTGACAGAGAGAAACACAGCTAGAGAGGGAACACAAGCAGGGGGAGTGAGAGAGGGAGAAGCAGGCTTCCGGCCAAGCAGGGAGCCTGATGTGGGGCTCAATCCTGGGACTCGATCCTGGGACTCCAGGATCATGACCTGAGCCGAAGGCAGATGCTTAACAACTGAGCCACCCAGGCTCCCCTAAAGTATCCCTTCTAAACATAACCTGTAGGATCTGGATTCTATTGATTCTCTATCTTTGTCTTCCACATTTCCTTTTTTTCTTTCATTAACTTTCAGTCATTCTGGTCTTCTTTCTATTTCTGGGCTATGCCATGCTCGTTCCTGCATCACGATACTTAGATTTTCAATTCTGCCTGCTTGAACTACTCTTTCTGTAGATCTTTGCATATTTGATTCTTTTGGTCATTCTTGACATTGTTCAGATGTCATCTCCCCAGAGAGACTTCTTGTTAATGTCACCTGTCACACAGTCTCTCTTCTATTATTTTAGTTTCTTCATAACACTGATTGTTTTCTGAAAATAACATTTATTATTTATATTCTGATTCTATCAGTGCAATATTAAAATTGGGAGATCAGGTACTCTGTTTTGTGAACTACATTGTAACCAGATTTTTGGACACCTACTGATAAAAATCTGATATGTGAATTAATATAAAATAATTATTAATTATTATTTAAAAAGAATTTAAGTTGTTTTCCAGAGATAACAAGCAAAGTAAAGTTAGAAACAGGATGCCAGGGTAAACTTGGTAGGAAAACAAAAATGAAGACTGTTTGATAAAAAAAAATAAATAAAAATCCAGAGATGAAGAGTCTCTTATAGTTTGTCTCCCTCCTTGGTCCCATCTGAGGGTTGCTGGAGGGGAGGGGAGTGGGAGGGATGGGGTGACTGGGTGATAGATACTGGGCAGGGTATGTGCTATGGTGAGTGCTGTGAATTCTGTAAGACTGATGATTCACAGACCTGTACCCCTGAAACAAATAATATATTGTCAACAGAAAAAAAAATTTTAAATCCAGAACTTATTCAATAGAGTCTTTTAATTCTGGGGTCTACTTTGAGGATCACTGTGTCAGAGGACCCATAGACCCAGCTTAGTTCCAGGTGGAAAGTTTTTAAACATTTTCACATGAATTAAAAGATCTTTTCAGTAGATCAATTATGTTATGAAGTATGAGCTCTTAATCTCCTCTCATATCTACTCCTGAATCCATCCTTTACAATTTTCCCTTATTTCCAAAAATAAGGCATCTAATGCTGGTATCTGAATCCGGCAAGGAAAGGGAAAAGAAGGGAGGGGGGAGAATAGATTTCTAACTCTAGTGGGATCACAGTGGCCACTTTGTCAAATACGGTTAGATAGCATAGCAGCTTCACTTCCAATTAGAAGTAAGAATCACCTGCTCTTGAAAGAAAGAAAAAAACTACAATTTGAGAAAGTGTGATGAAACTGTCATGCTCTAAAAGTCACAGACTACTCTGGAGACAAAGGTAATGTTATGGATAAGAACAAGTCTTCGCTGGTAAAGAGAGAACTCCTTCTCTTAGACAAGTGGAAGAAGAGGATCAAATGTGGTTAAAATGATTCAGTAACCAAAGGACCCTACCAATGGTTCTTTTTGTCACCTTTAATCACAACCCAGGTAGCCTCTAAAAAGAGGCCTCATCATGACTATCTATTGTTACTGAAATTGAGGAGTCCTTAGGGTTTTCTGATGTTTAACGTAGATCCAGAAACACTGCTGATGGTAAGTATATCCACTTAAAGATACCACAGCAATCCAGATTTTTCCTTAGGATATCAGTTTCACAAGAAAGGATACCATTATCTGAAACAAATTCCTTCATGACTGAAGAGGGAGAGTTGGTTTAAATTATTATTGGCACAGTATACGCATTTCAAAATGTATTGACGTCATATAACAATATGTGCGCATTCAGATAGTGCAGTCACACAAATGTCACCAGCTTACTCAAACGTTACCAGTCAGCGCCATACACACCTGGGTGCTGCAACTGCTGAATCTTTATCCTCTTAAGCAATCAACTTCCTATCACAGAGAAATGTTATTTATTTTTCCTTCTTTTTTTTTTTTTTTAAGATTTTATTTATTTGACAGAGAGAAACACAGCCAGAGAGGGAACACAAGCAGCGGGAGTGAGAGAGGGAGAAGCAGGCTTCCCGCTGAGCTGGGAGCCCGATGCGGGGCTCGATCCTGGGACTCCGGGATCATGACCCGAGCTGAAAGCAGAGGCTTACCCACTGAACCACCCAGGCGCCCCATTATTTTTTCCTTCTAAGGTTAATAGAAATTGGCTTCTTGCGTCCAAGGAGGTAATCTCTTTAGTTGCTGTAAGTTTCTCACATTATTTTTTCATGGCAGTCTTTTTTCCTTTTCTTTTTTCTTTAGTATTTGATAGGAATGAAGTTTAAATAATGGGAACTGATTAATTTGTCTCTAAGAAATGGCACCTCTTGGCAATTGTCTTAAGTCCTTGAATATAGTTCAAGCTTCTTTGGCCTTACTATTTTTCAGCTCTCTTCCTTTACTCAGCCTCTCTCTCCTTCCCATCATATTTACACATCACACACGCACTCCTTTTATTTTCCTAAACTTCTTAGAATTACATAGTCCAAATCAATTACAATAGCTTCAATGACATTACAACCAGATATGTCAAAAGGCCAATGAATTTTAACTCTTTTTTTAAAAAAAATTATTTATTTATTTGAAAAAGAAAGAGTGAGTGAGAGAGAACATGAGAGGGAGAAGCAGACTCCCCACAGAGCTGGGAGCCCAATGTGGGACTAAATCCGGGGACTCCAGGATCATGATCTGAGCTGAAGGCAGATGCTTAACCAACTGAGCCATCCAGGTGCCCACATTTTAACTCTTTACTATATTGCAAAGATTCTCCTTAGCCATTACCTTCATCTGTGCACTCAGCCCAATTATAAGAATGATTGTAAACACATAATGCAAGCAATTCACTTCTCTTTCCAGAGGTCTTTCTCTCTTTCTGTTTTGTTTGTTTGTTTGTTTGTTTGTTGTTTTTGTTTTCTTCCCCAAAAGAGATAACTGTTACTATGCATTAAGTTCGAACAGCAGAGAAGGATGGTACCCTTCATTAGAGCCTCATCTAATTAGTATTCCTTTAAAAATTAAACTTATTAAGTATGCAGTGATCTCTCACTCTTCACTGTTCTAAAAGTCAGCTTCCAACATTTTGTTTGTACCTTCACCATATGTTGGAGTCATTAGATAATGACTTCCATCTTGCAAAGACTTTGCGGGAAAGATGCATATACATTTTTACACTTAAAATGGTCTGACCTTAGAGACTAATTAGCAATGCCATTTTTGTGTAGAAATTAGCATATCTGTTATTTTATTAACTAGCTTGAATATCAATTGCACTCCCACAATGTAAGGCGTATCTCTGAAGTATTGTTCTGACATTTCAGGTTGGTCTCCGACAGGCAGGCAGACTTAATCTGTCAGATTTTACATGGTTGAAAATCAAGGATTTGGCTCTTTAAATGTTTGAATTGGGCAAGGGTGCCGGTCTATTTTGAGGGTAAATCTTACTTGCATATAGTTACTTGTGCCCACTTGATTTGATCAAGTAAATATTCTTTTGCCAAGTGCAATCAATGTAGTTTGATGTGTTCATGGGAATATTTGGTTTCAGAGATCTCAAGGCACCAGAATGAGTTCACTTTAGAATTTGATATTATGGCCGACTGGGAGAAAAACTTGCCTTTGGCAGAGAATGCTCTCAGGCAAGATATATATATATATATATATATATATATATATATATATATATATATATATCACACAGACACACACACACACACACACACACACTCAACAGCCAGAAAGGTGGGTGAAAACATGAGAAAAAAATCAAGAAATTTTGATTTGAACTAGTGTAATGGCCAAACAAATCTAAATAAGGTTTTGTTATGTGTGTAAACTCTGGACCAACTCTGCTAGAGTAGCCCTTCTTTCAATAGAAATATTTTAATCTGCCATCACTTAGAGCTCTCCTCTCAGGAGAAATGTTGAGAATAAGGTTTTATTGGTGATTTTAAAAATGCCTGTATTAATATGTGCATGCAATCTATTGATTGGTTGATTGGTTATAAATGGTATGATAAAGTCAGTCAATTAGTAATGCTTTAAGAAGATCAGCACTTCTCTTCATGAAGTCTTAAGCATTAGAACAAAAACAAGAATATAGAGGATAAGACAGGTCAGTCATTTCAAAGCTAGGTGGCACACGCACGGCAAAGATGTGTAGCCATTGTAGTGAGATAGAGTTTGTAAAATCTACAGGAAAATAGCAGGAATTGGGACTGGAAATTGGATACAGCAGAGCAATCCATGATCCATAGGTAATTGCATGTGTAGAGAGATTTGTGAATGGTACTCTGAGTTTCTGAGGGCACGAGGGGCAAAAATCAACTTCCTTAGCCCTGCATTTTATGGCTAGTTATTCAGGCACAACAGTTTCTCTGATGCTAACATTCTGTAATAAAAGCACTTGCTTTAGATTGATAAGCCTAGAGAAGATACTTCATCTTGTTTTCTGAGCACTGAATAGTATCTGTTCCAAAAAACTCCAACCACTCTTGAGCTCTTATAACCAGCTATTAGTTTTCATTCTAGAAGTGGTTACTTCTAGGAAAGGAAAAGGATATAAGAACTAAATTTGGTTTCTACTATAAGTTGGATGGCTGGGCATATGTCTTTACATTCTATCTCTCCACCTTTAAATCCCATTGAATGAGAGTAAAAATGTACAAACAGGAATAAAATCTTAAACATGTGACTTAGAGAATGGAACATCAGAATATCAGAAATTTTGGTGACTCCTAAAAACAAAAAGCAGTGGAATATATCAAAGTTAAAAAATAGGGCCACTTAGGTGGCTCAGTTGGTTGAGCGACTGCCTTCAGCTCAGGTCATGATTGCGAAGACCTGGGATTGAGCCCTGCATTGGACTCCCTGCTCTGCGGGAGGCTTGCTTCTCCCTCTTGCACTCCCCCTGCTTGTGTTCCTTCTCTAGCTGTATTTCTGTCTGTCAAATAAATAAATAAAATCTTTAAAAAAATGATTAAAAAATAGTTACTCCTATCCAACATCTATAGAATATTTATACAAATGGTCTTTAACTGCTCTATTTTCATGCTGTAATTGCAACAGCAATATTTGTGTCCATTAAAATGATCAATGTAATACTCTAAAAATTGAATGATATATGTGGACCAGGCTAACAAGTATCTAGTGCAGATTTTAGCTTCTGAGAATAGAATCATTCATAGTTTAGTCTGCTTGTCTCCTACCCATCTAAGGTTAAAACCGACAATGCTCTTCAGTAAAAGATCTGAAGATCATTAGAGAGAGCCCATAGAGAAACTCCAGTGGAGGGTTATAATAGATTTCTATTGCTTCTACAGCTACTTACCAGGAACTTGATGGCTTAAGATAACCACACACATTTCTTATTGACATTCAATTCTATAGGTCAGAAGTCTAAAATGTGTCTCAGTGGTCTAAAAATCAAGAAGTTAACAGGGTTGTATTTTTTCTGGAGGCTCTAGAAGAAAATTTAGTTCCTTTATTTATTCTTATTGTTGTTGTTTTTCTGGCTTCTGGAGGTCACCTGAATATGATACCCTGCCACCTTTAACATCAACAATGGCCAATAAAGTCTTTTTACACTACATCATTCTAACATTCTTCTGCTTTTACATTTAAGGACACTTGTAATTACATTGGACCTATCAGAAAAATTAAGATTATCTCTATACTTTAGTTCAGCTAAATCCCATTGTTACTTTAATTCCCCTTTGCCATCATGTATTACAGCATATTCAAGGTTCCATTGAATACATTGAATACATTGAGTACATGGACATCTTTCAGAAGCCACTATACTACCTACCACAAGAGCTAAATTAATAAACTAACCTGTACTTTGTTATTAAGCATGAATAAAAAAAAATATTTTGGAATTAAGACTGAAAATATCATGATCTAAGTCAATAAATAAAACAATTGATGACAAAAAACAGTGATAATGCAGAAAGCACAATTTAAATATACACATATACATATGTTATATATGTAAATACAATGTTTTCAGGAAAAAATTGAGATGATATTGCAGTCATAAAACAAGAATACACTGTAATGAAAAAGGAGCAATCACAAAGTAAAACAGTGTCTTATGATTGAAAATATAACATTCAATAATGAAAAAAAGTTGGATAAAAAAGTTGAAAAATTTTCTAAAACTATAAAGTGAAATGACACAGCTATAAAAAAAACACAAATAATCAGACAACTGATGGGTTAGTTCAGGAAGAACAATTAGTTTAATTGAAAACTGAGAAAGATTAAAGAAAATTTTTGTGGAAAGACATGTGGAATAATAAGTTTTTTTCCTGGTTTCCTTCCCTTCATTATTTTGCTCTCAATCTCCATTATTTTTCTGAACTTTATAGCACTAACAACCATCTGTGATTTTATATAGTAACCCAATTATTTATTTTCTCTGTGACTTAGAATGTAAAATCCATGAACAAGAAATTAGATTATTTTGCACCTTAATGTAAAACTCTCACATAGGATTATGCATGCCACATAATAGCTTAATAAATTTTAATCAGATGAATGAATGAATGTTTACTTAATGGTAAGTTGTATCTGAGGAAAAAATATACCTTTGTCCCTTTTCTGCTTCCCACTTCTGTTGACACAAAATAAACAAACCTTTTAGAATCACTAAAAGAAAGAGTTTTTTTTATTTGAACCTAGGTTGAAACAGGTGCCTGAGAAACATGTTCTTCACAGGGATGAAAGTGTTCTGGGGAATGAACAGCTTTCACAGAGTTATGTACTTTTTGCATCTTGTAGAAGCTCAAAAGACGATAGATTAGTATATAGGCAGGAATCTCGAGTTTTATCATAGAGGAATGTAGGGAGTAGGAGAATTGATTGATATTTCAAGGACAAGAGAGTTTTCCTTTCACTACTCACTCACAAAGCATATATACAATGCATGAATGGTAACCATAAATTAGGCTTGGGGTTTGAACAAAATTTATATACAGTCATGCTGATTTAGGAAGTAATCTAAAATGGCTTCCCTTGCATATTAGGCATTTAGGGAGTTTTTCTCTCATTATTTGTACCACCTCCATTCAAGAGAATTTGCAATTCTGTTATAAAGCCAACATTTAGACTTGTCTTTAGATCTTTAGGATTCTATGGTGCTATTCTTAATGTTTATATGCTCTAGAATTTAAAATAAAGAAATTGGCATGTTTGTTGAATGTCAAATGAAAAATTATTTGGACACTTTCATAGGCACCCATCACTCAAGTATGTCTTTGAAGGGAAAATCAAGGTAACATTTCAATCCTTAGATTTACATTCAGAGTTTCAATAGCTTGAAATTTTTCATGAGTGGTCGCTTAGTTTGACAGCAGTGTGGGGAGAGAAAAATTAATTTTCTCTCCTTTCTAGGGTCTTGGTTGATGGCTCTTTCCCCCTATAATAAAAAGGCTAATTAACAGAAGAAAAACAAACAGAAGTTTAATAACATGTAGACTCTTGGATACATGGAAGATGCCCAGAAAAACTGAGTAACTCTCTGATATGGTCCAAGCCACAACTTTAAATACCATTACCAGTTAATGACAAAAGATGTTGTAGAGAGTCAGGATCCAGTCATGGAAGGCTATCAGGACAAACACAGTAAGCAAGGGTAAATTTGTGATGCAGATTTAGGTTCCTGTCCTCTCCATTGATAAGAGTTTCTAGAGATTTAGTCCTCCTCCTTTTCCTAGTAGTAGAGAGGGTGACACTGTTACAAATACAGATTGCCCTCACTAATGTAAATTTCTTTTACAGAGGGTTAACTTCTACTTGGTTTTCAGAGCTTCTCCTGTGTTTCTTTCTCAAAAATAATCAACTCCAGATGAATCTTATGCCAAAGAGATATATTTTGGTGTGGCAAAATTGTTCACCTTTTCTATAGTACCATAATAGGAGGAAATTATAAAACCCTCAGAGGCATTAAAATATTTTCTGACAATATCAGTAATGGAGGATAGTCAGAAGAAATGTAGGCAGGAGCTAGGGGCACCTGTTCAAGGAGGAAACTACCTTTAAAAGGGAAAAGACCCCATCCTGTTATCCTATACCCCTCTGGAAGAACCTCCCTCCTTTTTCCATGTGAACAACTACCTGATAGGTAGATGAGCTCTTGGACAAAAACCTGTTTGGGATGCAGGTGTGTGGAGGGTTAATCAGATTAAAACAGTTTGCCAATAATCTTATAAAACCTGCTAGACCTAGACACTCCAATGACAATTTTCTCTGATCCCCTCCCTTTACGGGAGTTTTGTACTATTGCTCAATAAATTTGCTTTGCCGCCCATCACTCTTCCTCTGATCTACCTCTTCATTCTTTGAAGGGGCATGACAAGGAACGGGGAACACTAAAGGAAAAGAAATCCTGAAACATCAGGATCCTGCTTAATATTGTTAAAAAACAAAAATTCAGGGTGCCTGAGTGGCTCAGTGGTTAATCCTCTGCCTTCAGCTCAGGTGATGGGGATTGAGCCCCACATTGGGCTGCATTCTCCGTGGGAAGCCTGCTTCTCCCTCTCTCACTCCCCTGCTTGAGTTCCCTCTCTGGCTATTTTTCTCTCTGTCAAATAAATAAAATCTTTAAAAAAAAACCCAAAATTCAACTAAGTAAATTTGAAAACTTAATTGGCTTTATTAACGATTTACAAATCATCAGCATCCCATATAGCAAAGAGAAAATAGCTCTGAAAAACTGTATAAAATGGAAGGCTTTTATGGGCAGAAACAGGCAGGACAAGAACATTATTAGCAAAAGAAAATGAAGGATTGGTTTTGACAAGGTCACCTTCCTTAGGGGGGGAAAGGGCAGGTGCATTAACCATGCAGATTACCTCGCTGGTGCTGATCAAGAAATTCCGTACTGATTGGCTTAAAATTCCATTCCTAGGAGCTGTTGCTACTGTAGTGGGGTTAGGTATTAATGCTAGTAGGGGTTAGCAAAGGAGACTCCATTTTGGACCTGGTTTGTTTGGTTGTTCGTTTTTAACACTATCTTTTAGCCCTATTAAGTCAAAGCATCACTAAATTGATTTATCTGGAAGGGATATGATCCTAAAAGACTGTACCATTAAGAAATATTTTACCCAA
Organism: Spilogale gracilis; assembly: GCA_004023965.1. Classification (NCBI taxonomy): domain Eukaryota; kingdom Metazoa; phylum Chordata; class Mammalia; order Carnivora; family Mephitidae; genus Spilogale; species Spilogale gracilis. The sequence goes on from PITA01002535.1 coordinate 13,597, forward strand.
TAGGGGCGCCTGGGTGGCTCAGTTGGTTAAGCGACTGCCTTCGGCTCAAGTCATGGTCCCGGAGACCCGGGATCGAGTCCCACATTGGGCTCCCTGCTCAGCGGGAAGCCTGCTTCTCCCTCTCTCACTCCCCTTGCTTGTGTTCCCTCTCTGGCTGTGTTTCTCTCTGTCAAATAAATAAAATCTTAAAAAAAAAAAAAAGAAATATTTTACCCAACCAAACTTTGGGTTGGTAGAGGTGCTGGAAATGATATACAACAGTATCTGTGTTCTCTTCCTTGTTTTTAGTTAAAACTAAAATATAAAAATTGCAGTTACCCTTCCCCTCCACAGCTCGTTTTTAGCAAGATTTTCTAGTTAGGCTAAAGATGATAGAGGCATATTACTTAAATATATATATATATATATATATATATATATATGTATATATATATATATATATATTTGCTTGTTTGTTTTTAAAAATTGATATAAATATGGAATTTGAGAAGATATTGTTTGAGCTTGTTATAATTCTAATCTGTTTAAGAATTATGGCATAGTTCTATCAGTGAGAATCACATTAATTGTTTACTTCAGGAATTTTTCAAAAATAAAGTTTTTGAACACCATGTAACTCATATTACTCTTATTAGAATATATATCTCCTTCTCAGAGCAATAGCTAGTATTAAACATCTCTTTATTCTTTACCCTTCAAGGCTCACTTCTAAAAAAAAACTTTCTTCAATTTGTCTACTGATCTTTAACTCTTAGTCACTAATTTACCCAATTCTAATTAAGCCCTTATTTAAAACTAGGCCTTAAAACCTTTATAATGTCTTATCTTCACACTCCTGTTCCAAACACTGCTAAGATTCTGCCAGGTAGGATGTCAGCTTTACTTTATCACGAGTTTATTTTTGTGATTGTTCCATAGAAGCCTGCATTATTATTTTAATCACCAATGATAGAGAAAAATTTGCCAATGATTAAACTATCATTTTTATCATTATGTAGAATTTTTTTTATTCTTATAAAATCAGCTGGGTCAGATTTACTTGAACATTGATTGATCATGTATTACCTTTGTACATAAAAAAGGGAAAAGCAAGTGAAGTAAATAGGATAATGTATTCTTAAGTATATTCATATTTAAAATATATCTGTTTTTTAGATATGTAAAGATATAAATAATGTGCCTTTCAGATTTGATGAAAAGTTCTCCCTAAAACTCGTAGTTGCCAATCTATCTCTCAGTGCACACCTGTTAATCTTGTAAATGCCTCCACAAGAGATCCTGTTTGCCTCAGTCAGAGTCACATTTACTTTGACAGAGCCTTGAGTCTGGGACAGGGTGATCTTGTCTGAAGAATTCCTGATGGCAGGGCCCATGCCCTCTCAAGTCTTTCACGGAACTGACTTCTAGGAGTGTCACGGTTGTGGGGCTTGCTTCTTTTATTCTGTCAATTCTTGGGAGTGGAAATAAAAATGTGTTGGACTATAATCTTCTATATAGTTCCTTTAATGTCAGGAACTGAAGGTAGGTGGGAAGAGGTAAAAATGAGTACATGTGGTCTAATTTTTTTAATGTAAATCATTATCTTAGGAAATGATAGGCAGAGGAGGTTTTACAAGAATATTCAGAGGACAAAAGAAGGTGTCTTTGGCAGGAATAGGAAGAGATGTGAATCACCAACAGATTTTTCTTTACCTCCCTCCCATAAATATACTTTAAGATAATATCTTATATTTTTCTGTCTTATATTAAGTGCATAAAGAGCTTTTGGAGGTACAATATTTCATTATTTGAATAAGTCTGAATAGATGCCTAGTCTTAGGACTATACTGAAGGCAGACGTATATTTAAAAGATTCCCAACTGAGATATCAGTAAAGGCCTGCTCAGTATTTTGGCAAATTGCTCTAAAGGAGGACCATGACATCATAAGTTAGAAATGATCACAGGGTGTGAATACTAAAACATAAGACTGGGGTTACCTTTTAGAGAATGCAAATGTGACCCAGAAGTAGGATGAACACATTTTCCCAAACTGTGTATTTTTTGTAATAGTTATTTAATATATTTTTGAGCATTTTTTTAATAATGACAGTACTTTGACCTTTGGACAGCACAGTTCTGAGTCAGTTGCAGAGACTAGAACTTGAAAGTTTAATATGCAGCCTGTGTCCAGTTGCAGTCACCATCATTCCACTCATGTGAGGGATATACTAGAACACTAGACAAGAGAGAGACTATAGAAATTTATCGAATATTCAGCAAAAAGAAGGTAGCATTTTTCTGTCCAGGCCTTGAAAACATAATAGACTCCCTGTTTTCTACTGTTAAAGTAGAACATATAAAGATAAAGAAAATAGGAAAGTTTAATTAAAGAAGACTTTTTTTCTATTCTCTCAGAGATTCCTTCAAAGTGGATGTGGAAGTTTCCTTCCCTTGAAGCCCTTTAACAGAGAAGTCATGATCTTCACACATGAAATGCATAGTTCCTTTTGGTAGGATTAGCACAAAAAAATATTCTTGTGTAGACAGAAGTCTCTACTGACTCAGAGAAATTATTGATGAGGAAGTCGAAGGATATGATTTTAACTAAGGAGAGGCATCTCTCCTTAGAAGTAAGTGATCCTGGGGCACCTGGGTGGCTCAGTTGGTTAAGCGACTGCCTTCGGCTCAGGTCATGATCCCAGAGACCTGGGATCAAGTCCCCACATCAGGCTCCCTACTCCGCGGCAAGCCTGCTTCTCCCTCTCACTCCCGCTGCTTGTGCTCCCTCTCTAGCTGTGTTTTTCTCTGTCAAATAAATAAAATCTAAAAAAAATAAAAAGAAGAAGTAAGTGATCCTTAGAAAATGTAATAGGAGAGAGGAAGTTAGCAGCCAAGAGGGGAGAAGCAAGAAGAAAATAATTAATATAAACTCATCAGGATGGAGTCCAAAAAAAAAAAAAAAAGGAGAATTATTGAGCGGAGGAAGAAGCAGCAACCATATAAAACAAAAGGAGAGAAAATAATGAAAGGGGGGAAAATACTATTTATGAAATACCTAGAATTCAAATGCATAATGATTTGTAGTCAATGGACCAAAACCCTAGTGATCTATAACTGGAATAGCAAGAGTAGGTGACATGAACTCGTCACCCTAAGAAAGAACATAAAAGATCACAAACCAAGTTAAAGAAGACAGGGGAGTACAAATGAGGTGATGAACTGTTCTTTTTTGGATGGCTGGAAGAGATGCACTTTTGTTTTATTTTGTTTGATCTGCTGATACTTCTTTGGAAACCACACCGCTCCCTTCTAAAACAAACTTGTTTTTTGTTTTGTTTTTGTTTTTTTAAAAGATTTTATTTATTTGACAGAGAGAAACACAGCCAGAGAGGGAACACAAGCAGGGGGAGTGAGAGAGGGAGAAGCAGGCTTCCCGCCGAGCCGGGAGCCCGATGTGGGGCTCGATCCCGGGTCTCTGGGATCATGACCTGAGCCGAAGGCAGTCGCTTAGCCAACTGAGCCACCCAGGTGCCCCTAAAACAAACTTGTTTTATCCTTTATTCATTTAGTTCAATATTGACTCTACCCTCCCTGAATTCTCAAAATTTATGCTGTCCTGGCCAATTTAAACCCTCTGTATTCCTGGCTACATTCTGGGATTGGTGTGCGACTCCAGCCAGGGAAGTCAGAAGTTTGTAAATGTTTTCAACTGAGCTCTTAATCCAGACAACCATGTTTTTTTTGTCTCTAGATTCTCTACTGTGGGAGCATATTAGACTTGGAGAGTATATGTATGAGCAATCGAAACAGAGAGGGATTTAATGCCATTATGTGTGACCTTTGATTCATACCTGAAGCTGTCCTACTTGGGGAATTCAGTGATGTGAGCTAATCTGTTCTTTCTCATTCAACTTGAGATAGCATAGATTCAGTTCAAGTTTGTTCTGGGAAGTATACTGACTTAATGATATTTTTGTGACTAATGGTACTAAAACACATGGATGAGAAAATGAGGTCTGCTTTACTGAAAGCCTACTATATAATGGGTGTTTTATTTTCTTCTTCAGGGCTTTACTCCAGAGTTCACATTTTCTTTTAAGGTCTACTATCTAATAATAATCCTCTTTTAATCCAATCTCCAAACCCATTCCAGCCTCCACCTAGTTGCTTGCTTTTATGTATGCGTGCGCGCGCGCACACACACACACACACACACACACACACACACACACACACACCTCAACAGAATTGTCTACATATAACTTCAATTAATAACCTTTTGTTCACTTTTTAACCCACTCCAATTTACTTATATCCTTGGTTCTCAACTAAAATTGTCTCAATGCAAAAAACTACCATGCCTGACAAACCATTAGTCGACTTCATCAGATCTTCTTAAACTCTCAGCAGACTTAAATAGTTTTTCATATTTTTATTAGGAGCAAGCTTTTTATTGAGCTTCCTAAGTACCAAATACGTTCTAAGTGTATTAAGTATATTAGTTCATTTAATCCTCACAGCCACACTCTGAGGCTGGTAAACTGTCATCCCTGCTTTACAGAAGAAGAAATTGAGTATCATAAGAAAGGAAATAATTTTCCCATAACCATCCAGCTGCTTGGTGGAGATTGGACTAGAATCCAGACATTTTGGTTGTAGTCTGTCCTCCTAAACTCTACATCACACTTTCCTCTCATTTATCCTATACAGACTTTTAAAAAAACACTTCTGTTTCTGGCATGTTAACAACTTGCTGATTTTTTTTTTTAATCAAATATTCCTTTGTTCTTGTTTTTCCTTTCCCCCTCTCTTTCTCTATAGTTGGTCTCTAAATTTTGCAATGCTCCAGAGTTCATTTTTAATCATACTTATCTATATAATCTCCTTTTCAATCTCATCCAGTTCTTTACTTATAATATTAACAATTTACTTTTGACTCCCAAGTCTATGTCACCAATTTTAAGATAACCTAGAGTGCCAGAGTTATCTTCTCTTCGAAGAATAACATCATAAATACAGCAAGATTATGTTTTCAAGCCCATCACCCCCCATTGAAATGAATTATATCAAGGTTTTTTCACTTTGTAAGTGGTACCATCACCCATTGAGATCTTTAAGCTAAAAAACCTTAGAGTCACCTTTATTTCCTTTTTCTCATCATTCATAAGAAATCCATTTATCCCTGTTGGTTTTACCTGCAAAATTAAGATAGACTTCTTTTCCTTCTGTCTTTAGGGCTACTACATGACTGGTTAACCCCTGACTCTTTGCCAGTCTTCCTGCTTCTATGCTTGTCTCTTGATAATATTTCCTTATTACAGTAGCCAGCGATTTTTAAAAAGAAAATCAAATATGTCATCCACCACTATTCTCATTAAGCCTCTCAGTGGCTCCTCCTGAATTCAGAATAATATCAAGCTCTATATGAGGTTCATATATGCTCTGTCTTTTGCCTCCATTTCCCATCTGATCTCCTCACTATTCACTTCATTCCAGGCATACTTATTTCTTTGCTGATCTTCAAATATGTCAATTTTGTTCCATATTCAGACTCCTTTTTTTTTTTAAAGCTTTTATTTATTCATTTGACAGAGAGACACAGTGAGAGAGGGAACACAAGCAGGAGTGGGAGAGAAAGAATCAGGTCTCCCACTGAGCAGGGAGCAGGATGCGGGGCTCGATTCCAGGACCCTGGATCATGACCTAAGCTGAAGGCAGATGCTTAACAGCTGAGCCACCCAGGCGCCCCCCATATTCAGACTCTTGGCATTTTCTTTGTTTCTCTCTGGATGGCATTTGCTCATCTTTCAAGTCCCAGCTCAAAAGTGACCTCCTCAGAGCTACTTCTTAAAACATTCTAATTACTCTTTATCGGATAAGCCTATTTGTTTTCTTATTAGTGCCACCACAGTTTGTAATTATATTGTCTATTTATTCATACTTACTGATTTATTCTCTGTTTCCTAAAAACAAGAACAAAACCTCCATGAAGGCAGACATCATCTTTTTCACAGTTTTATCTCCTATACCTAGTTAGGATAATGGTTGCCATGAAAATAATTACTTTTTTTTTTTAAGATTTTATTTATTTATTTGACAGAGAGAAACACAGCCAGAGAGGGAACACAAGCAGGGGGAGTGAGAGAGGGAGAAGCAGGCTTCCCGCCGAGCAGGGAGCCCGATGTGGGGACTCGATCCCAGGTCTCCGGGATCATGACCTGAGCCGAAGGCAGTCGCTTAACCAACTGAGCCACTCAGGTGCCCCAAATAATTACTTTTTAATAAATAAATGAATACATAGATAAAAATATTTTATTAACTTAATGTAATTAACTTTCACAATAGGGCTGTGAGATAGAGACCAAGGTCCTAAGAGCTTTTTTCTTTTTTTTTCCCCTTCCCATTTCGGTATTTATTTATTTTGACAAGGCACAGATCTCATGAGGGTTAAAGCTGTGACTACAACTCTAGCAGAGAATCTTACCCATTTCACGATTTTATTTATATGTGTGGACATATGTATAATACATACACATATTTAATCTGTTTTAGTGGAGAATTTGCTAGTTTAGGAGGGGAAAACTGTGATACCATATAGTATGTATAGCTTAAGTGTCTTTAAGTTTTCCAGTTTTCTGTGGTACCCCATTATTTAAGTATCCAAAGAACAAGACAAATGAAAAGACATAATCTAAACTTGGCATTCTAGGTGACTGCCAGAATAAACATAAGAGTAATAATAATAACAATATATTAATAGTAGCTAACACATATATAGTGTTTACTACATGTCAAAAATTATTCTAAGAACTGTTTGCTTAAATATTCATGCAACTTAAATACAGTCTCTGTCAAATATTTTCAAAGCCTCCACGGAAGGGGTCAATAAATCTTTTCTGCCTCCACCTTTTAGTTTGAATAGCTGTTTTAGGTCTTTCTTCTATTTCACTCCCTCTCCCCAACATCTTGCCACATAATCCTTCTAGCATTTCCACATGTTTTCCTTTAAAGCAGGACTATATCTTCCATGCTCATTAAAAAAAAAATAACAGAAGGCTGTAAAGTCTTAACAAATTTCACTAAGGATCTGGAATATTTAGAAGACAACTAAGAAAAGAGAGGAGAACTGATTAGATACCACTGCTACAAACTCCATTAGCTGAATACATGGCAAAAGGGATGCGCTAGATCCCTCTGTTCTGTTTTGGCAAGGCACATCTCTTCATTTCAGTCTTGGGGGTTTAATCTGCAAGAGATATGTGAATAAATTGAAACTTAAGGATTATGACTGGTATTTCATGCCACCAGTTAATGGCAGGAGAAACTAAATACCAAAACACATCTACAACAAAGATGCACAGTGTTGAGCTCACCTTGTCTGTTGAGTTGAGTAAAATGTCCTGTCTTGTGAAGGATTGTGTTGTTTAGAATTTAGGGGAAAACATTCAGTCATATATTTTGAGACATCTTGTAACACATAGTTACCCTAGAGATCTTAAGGTTTTTGGAAGGAGACTGAGAAAAGTTTGTACCTGCTTGCACATTGCATGTCATTCATAGGAGTCGAACTAAATTCAAGAAAGTTAGACACGAAAGTATAAGCATGAGCGATTTGAACCAAGTGTCTTGATGAAAAAAATTTGAAGCGTTTGTGACCTCTTGCTCTTTTATTTCTCATCCAAGAAAATTTCTTGATTCAGTGTACGAACTAGAGATTACTGCTAGCCCATTCCTTCAAAACAAGTTGTTGTCTGAACAGGAATACATACCTTTTAACTACACCTTTAACATAGTCATCTTAATTACAAATATGCACTTCTTCAAACTACTTTGTTTCAGAGCTTACATTATCCCACATCATTTCTTGAACCTGTAAATAAAAAGTACCCTAAGAAAAGCAGCATATTTTGAAGTAATTAATGGGCATTGATCATTTGTATTGAAATGGACTAATTAGTGAATGTTATGGCAACCTGACGTTTTATTCTACATAAACCTAGTCAATGGTGAACATGTAGGTTGGCTGTTAAATAGAAAGAGAGAGAGAAAGAGGGGAAGGAAGGAAGGAAGGAAGGAAGGAAGGAAGGAAGGAAGGAAGGAAGGAAGGAAGGAAAGAAGGGAGAGAGGGAGGGAGAGAGGAAGAAATGGAAGAAAAAGGGAGGGAGGGAGAAAGGAAGGGAGGGCAAGAGAAAAGGCAAGAGAAAAAAAAAGAAAAGGAAAGGAAAAGGAGAGAGAGAAAGAGAAAGAGCAAGAGATAACATTAAAAAAATTCAGATAGTTTGGGACGCCTGGGTGGCTCAGTTGGTTGAGCCACTGCCTTCGGCTCAGGTCATGATCCCAGAGACCCGGGATCGAGTCCCACATCGGGCTCCCTGCTCAGCGGGAAGCCTGCTTCTCCCTCTCTCACTCCCCCTGCTTGTGTTCCCTCTCTGGCTGTGTTTCTCTCTGTCAAATAAATAAAATCTTTAAAAAAAAAAAAAAATTCAGATAGTTTATGTAAATCTGATAAACTCTAACCCAAAGCATAAAATTATGATTATTTAAAATGTGATATTGATTAGAAAATTTTAGCTTATTTTATAATCTTTAACTTCAACAAAATTTTGACACATTAAACATAAAAAAATACCGAGGAGTTTCATAACTGTTTAGAATTCTTAAATTCTTCATAAAAAGAACCAGATTTAACTATTTTGGCTGCTGTGGTTTATAACTACAATTCAAGGGCAGTGACTAGACTGATAAATGATCCAAGTTATTCTCTGCAAGATAGGTTTCAATAAATAATTGCAGATTTATGTTTAAGGCAAGTGTGCCATTTTTATGGAGTTAAAACATCAGCTAGGGTGTCTGGGTGGCTCATTGGTTAAGTGACTGCCTTTGGCTCAGGTCATGATCCCTGAGACCTGGGATCGAGTCCCACATCGGGCTCCCTGCTCAGCAGGAAGCCTGTTTCTCCCTCTCTCACTCCCCCTGCTTGTTTTCCCTCTCTCGCTGTGTTTCTCACTGTCAAATAAATAAAATCTTTAAAAACAAAACAAAACAAAACAAAAAACCCTTCAGATAAAGGTAGATTTTAGAAATATAAAAAATAGGGCGCCTGGGTGGCTCAGTGGGTTAAAGCCTCTGCTTTCAGCTCAGGTCATGATCTCAGAGTCCTGGGATGGAGGCCCACATCCGGCTCTCTGCTCAGCAGGGAGCCTGCTTCCTCCTCTCTCTCTGCCTGCCTCTCTGCCTAGTTGCAATCTCTCTCTGTGTCAAATAAATAAATTCTTAAAAAAAAATATATAAAAAATAAAATTTGAAGTGATTTTTTGGGAAATGGGATAAAACTAAAATGCTCACTGGTAATACAAGTATATAAATATTTTTTTAAAAAACTAAACTAGTTAGTATGTCAATTGGAAGTTGCAACCTTGTTAGGAAAATCTGATTTATTTGTTCATTTTATTTATCTACTTATTTATTCATTTATAATCTTTTCTCTGAATTTTTTTCCCAATAATTGAAAAATATCTAACCTTTGTTTCAATATATAGTTCAAGTTTTCAGGTTTGATTTAATTCACTACCAAGTCTTCTAAATTTAAGGTAGACATTATTTGTAATCCATATAGCCTAGACTTCCAAAAAAAAGTGAGAATCATGAATATTGTCATTTTAAGAGATTAATTCTGATTTATTTTCACAGATCTTTGAGGCCCTGATATATACTTGCTTTAATGCATTCATTCATTCAAAAATCTTAGGAAGTGTGTACTAGATTAAACTTCCATGTCTCTTTTTGGGAGACATCGAAGGCTTGGTAATCCCTACTTTAGAGTAATTTATTTAAATCAAGAAATATGGTGTGAATGGAGCAATCTAGTTGAATTCAAATGGGTTCAAAATCCTTTAATGAACACAAATTTGTGATATAATCAAATGAATATTTAGTGGAAAGGAAATGCAATACATTTAAGATGCTACAATTTATATGTACCCAAAACATTAAAACGATTGAAAATTCTAGAAGCTTGACAGATGGGTATTTTAAATGAAGTTGACCTCAGCTGAAAGACACAGAAACCTCTGAAAGTTATGGTGCATGTTTTGGAATTACAGAATAAATTATATCAAAATATTTTCTTCAATAATTTAGATTTATGTCTTCTAAAGATGTAACTGAAATTCAAAAATACAGAAAGATATCCATATTTTCTTTGGTCAGATTATAAAAATAATGTTCTACTTTGTACATACTAAATATACCAATTAAAAAGGAGCTATCAAGTTAAAAAAATATGTAGGTTTACACAGACTCTAGTTATCAGAAGAAAGAAACTTTGGTGTAATGGAAACAGACGTAGCCTCCATATTAGAATGGATCTAAAGGAATAATTTTGTTCTGTCATTACCAGCTATGCATTGTCAGGAACAATTATATCTCCCTTAGAGCCTCAGGAATTAGCTCTAGTTTGTCTCAGGCAGTAAAGAGACCAAGAAGTCAGTTTAAATAGGAGGAAGGCAAAAGAGAGAGGAGAAGCATTGTATAGCAAGAATCATAACCAATGTCAGTGAAAATTTGATTTGCAAATTGCCACTGCCACTGCAAAGATTAATTATCAGTTCTCCCCATGTTCTTGCACAACACTTGGAGTTACTAGAGAACTCATTATGATTTATGGACCTTGATCATGAGAGTAAAGAATCTCTGCACTACCTTCCACCAAAATTACATAAATTGGGGGTTTCCTAAGAGGGAGATTGAAGAGCTCCCAAGAAGGATGCAGACCAGGGTTGAGTTTTCTAATTGGTGAAATGAGATTCGTAATAATTAGCTAAGAGAATTATGGATAATAGCAAAAGGAAATGTACTTAGTGCAGAATATGACACATAATGTGGTTGAGTCTATATCAGTTAATGGAAAAATGGAGAGTGTTAAATCTAAGAGCAAAGAAACAGTCACTTTATGCAAGGACCATATGGAAGACAAAAAATTGAATGAATAACATGTGCTAGAGTCTGATCTTCTCTCTGGTGTGTAGGCTCTACTTTAAATCAAAAGATGATGCAAATCCAGGGGGATTTGATTATCACAGCATAATATGCTAGATCTGAAGATGCTGTGTCAAGCTACTATTCATGAAGCTTTTTTCTTCCAAAGCTGACTTGAGTGCCTCCCTTCATCAAATGGAAAGAGGATGTCAAAAGCACAGAAGGTCACCATTACAAAAAGAGATTCTACAGGCATATGCAAAGTCTTTTGGCTTGGCAATGGCAAAATATACAATCCTGTAACAGAGAGAGCAAATATACTTGTTTGTCTCAAAGCTTAATGGTCACGGCTTGACTCTGAAGTCATTCCTTGAGCTCATTTAAAATCTCAAGTAGGACTAAATGTCATCCAATGCTGAAATATTATAAAAGCAATTCAATTCAATGTGTATTTATAAACATGACAGGTAGGAAACTTTATGCCTTGTCTAAAGAATTCTCAAAGATGTAGTCATTTCAACCGTAATCTATTATCATTTATTTAAATCACTGTCATGGGGCTAATATAAAGTAAGATGTTCAGATAATGTTCTATAGATTATCTAATTGAAAGTCTTCAGGTCAAATGCATTGGAAATCTTTATTTAATTCTAATATGAGAATTAGAAGTTGAAAAATATGTTCTTTCCAAAGATCACTCTTTTATATGCTTATCCAAGTCATTCATTGTTGCCATGTATTCCAAAATCTTTTATTAGTAATTCTCTATCTCATTTTCCAGGCTAACGCATAATAGGAACCCACTGAAGCTATTGGACAATGTCTAAATATCAGGTTAAATAAAAGTCATTAGTACTGATGAGTATGGAGCCGACATTTAATTTAGGAATTTTGTTTATATATCTGCTCTCTGCTGTACTTTTGTGCTTGTAGCTTCAATAGAGATAGAACCAAATGATAATGATTTGACAGTTAAGTAGGGGTTTGAAGATAGGAAGCTGGTAAATAATTTAAATGTTAATAAGTGTCTAGGGACATAATTTAACTGTCAATAAGTATCTAGGGACATTATCTTAAAATACCCTTAATAAGTTAAATGGAAAAGTAAAATGTTTGGATCTGTTGAGAAAAAAAAGCAATAAAATTGAATAAAAACTTAAGGAATGTTTTTCAAGTTATATATAATTAGATATTTCACTACTGATCAAATTATGTAGCTAAATTAAGAAGGGCTTTTATCTGAATTCTAAATTGTCCAAGGGTCTTTCTTTGCTTTAAAACACAATTAATAGCAGCCTATGAAAAGAGTTGTCACTAATTAATGTTGGGTTCAAAAACACATAAAATGCATTTCTATTTATGACATGTAAGCCTAGTTTCATTTTCTAATAACCACAAATGATGAATAATCAAAACACAATGAATGAATTAACAAAGAATTAGCTTTGTGTTTGTGATATGGAAGAGAAGTAGATTCTTAAAGATTTCTAATCATCTTCCAATTGGTACATTCACTTGGCATTTAGTCTTTACTGTGACCCTGTAGCGGGCAAGGGCAGGACACCCAAAATGTTCCTCTTTGGCATATTGATCATTTTAAATAAAAATTACTCAAGGGAGCCTGTGTAAAGAAGAATTCTCAGACCCTCCGTCTCCCTGAAAGATACCTTCTCTTTACATATCCTTATCACCAGAGGTAGGGAATTGAAGGCTGAGAATGCTGTATGTATAAAAACTCCTTAAAAAAAAAACAAACAATTTAGGGCGCCTGGGTGGCTCAGTGGGTTAAAGCCTCTGCCTTGGGCTCAGGTCAAGATCTCAGGGTCCTGGGATCGAGGCCTGCATCCAGCTCTCAGCTCAGCAAGGAGCCTGCTTCCTCCTCTCTCTCTGCCTGCCTCTCTGCCTACTTGTGATCTCTATCTCTGTCAAATAAATAAATAAAGTCTTTTAAAAAAAATTTACTACCCAAACACAAATTCTGTTTAGAATTCCGTACTAATTGAAGCTCTCAAAGTTAAATTTTCTTTGTCCTGTCAATTTTTCACAGATTTATTATCTGTCTGAAAAATAGAAAAACTGCATGCCTTGGTCATTTTTGGGGGTTTCAATTTCATCATTGGACCTTTATGCACACATAATAAAACTTTTCTTTTCCCTTCAATGTGTCTCGTGTAAATTTAATTCTTAGTCCAGCCAGAAGAATCTTGGACTGAGGAAAATTTCTTCCTCTGAGCTTCAACACAGAAGCTTAGATCTTGCTGAGTTCAAATGTAATTTTGATTTTTGAGTAGGAGAGAGAATAAGGAAGGATAACTCAATTTTTTAAGGGAGCTTATTGCCAATTCTAGTAAATATTCCTAAAAAAATATTAAGCTTATGGACTTAAAGATGAATCAATCAATATTAAATACAGGTTACCTAATTTGTGTCTAGACGTTGCAAGATATTTTGTGAGTAGACTAGAAGAAAAGATAAATGCTTTTTTTGTTTTTTTTTATTTTATTATTTTATTTTTTTAAAGATTTTATCTATTGGACAGAGAGAAACACAGCCAGAGAGGGAACACAAGCAGGGGGAGTGAGAGAGGAATAAGCAGGCTTCCCGCCGAGCAGGGAGCCCGACGTGGGACTCAATCCGGGTCTCTGGGCCCATGACCTGAGCTGAAGGCAGTTGCTTAACCAACTGAGCCACCCAGGTGCCCCTAAATGCTTTTTTTTTAAATTATGCTTTTTCTTTTCTTTCTTTCTTTTTTTTTTTTACACACCTCTATATTATCTCCTTTCTACAACATTCAGTTTGGTTACATCTTTATATATTCACTGATTATAATTGCATCCTTACAAAATATATATTTGCAAGGCTAAATTAAAGAAGTTTGTCATTCATGTGGTTTATAAAATCCCAGATACCAACTAACTGCTACAGTAGGAAAGAACAAGAAAGGGAATTTTATCTTTCTTCTATTGATATCCTAATTTCAAGATATTCCTTTCATAACCCTTTTTTCTTCAAAGAGTTGTAGCCATATAAGGAATCTTTGACAGATCACATTGAGGTAAACATTTTTAAATTTAAAATTTAATTGTAAAAAAGTTATAGGCTTCTGAAAGGTTTAATATTAATTACTTATAATTTTGATATAACTTAATGATAGAAGCAGTTAACAAATTCATCTTTATTTTGTTAAAGAAGCTATTAGTTATTCATACTTGTACACCTTACTTTGTACTAGTATTGCTAGTATGCACTGCAAAAAATATCTCTTTTCATTTATTTATTTATTAAGGATTTAAAAGAAATTGGCACTTATTAGAAGCTAGACAGTGTAAAATTGTCATGTATTTTGTCTCTTCTTCTAGTTCATACTGGTTTTAAATGGTATTAAGCTAAGTCAGTTTAAGTCTGTATTCTTTTTTATTTTTAAAGATTTGTTTATTTATTTGAGAGAAAGAGAGAGCATAAGCAGGAGGGGCAGAAAGAGAGAATGAGAGAGAGAGAATTTCAAGCAGACTCTCTGCTGAGCATGAAGCCAGACATGAGGCTCAATCTCACAAGTCTGATATCAGGGCCCTGAGATTTTGACCTGAGCCAAAATCAAGAGTCAGATGCTTTACCCACTGCACCATCAAGATTCTTAAATCAATGAAAATCATCAGCTTAATCAAATGATCAGTCTGTTAGTAAATGAGCCTTTTATTCAGCATTTATTAAATGTTGCATACACAAGAACTATGTTCCTATAGAACTATAGAACCTAATTGTTCTATAGGACTAAATAAAATATTCAATATTTTGAAGATAAGTAAGACATATAGGACTGTAAAACAAATTATGTAGTTACTTAAAAAACAACTCATTTTATAATTGAAATATAACAATTTCAGGGTTACTATTGGAGGTTAAATTTTATCAGAGATACAGACAAAAATAAACTCTTCAATTTCTTCTTGAGAAAAGGAAATGCAGTTAAGTACCTAAACTACTTCTGTGAAATCAAAATAGTGCAGTCTAGGGAAGTTTTTATCTTGATAACATTTATGAGAAACACCTACCAACTTCAATTTGCTTAAATTTTGCAGATACTGTATGGAAGGATCCTAGATTTGCTGAAGTCCCTCCTTTGTTCAATGTACATCTATCAGTATGCGGGTGCACATGTAGACTTTGACCTCAGATGTACTGAAACAAAAATGAGTGGTTATTATAAATAATCCTTCCCTGATGTATAAGGCTGAGCAGTCAAGTGCATTGGCAGTGTGAGATGCATCAAACATGAAAAATGCCAAAATGGCAGGAAAAGAAAACAAACAAGCCCAAGAGCATGAATCAAGTAAGTAGGGTGGAAAGATTTCCCCAAGTACTAAATAAGTTTCTTAGGCTTCTGCTGAGGCATCTTCTCAGAATGATATTTTATGTGAGCTCATATTTTCAATGAAACAGTAGCTCCAAGAATTTTCCTTCCCATGCCCCTTTGGCTCCTTATTCCAATTCTTATTAATGACATCAATAATAGCCAGTTTTTTGTCCATGGTTGACTAGTACTGTTGGGCATCGTTTTAATGCATGTATCATTATATCAAATACACTATGGTTATTTTATAGAAGAAGAAACTGAAACTTAGAAATATTTAGTAATTTATCCCAAATCCCAAAGAAGCCAAATTGTGGAGATGAAATTCAAACCCAACTATGAATGGCCTTGGGACTTATGTTCTAAAATACCTTGCTATGTTTCCTTCTTTCACAAAGAGAAAGTTATTTTTCCCTCTGGGTTCCAGGTACAGCTCACTTAAACTAGTGTAAAAAAGAAGGCTTTCAAAATGCAGCATGAAATTCACTCGTGACAACTCATCTTAATTTTGAACATTGTAAACAGTTTGTAAAAATTATATAGAATTTTAAATTAGAAGGTGGAGGTTTGTGTCTCTATCACTAACTGATAGTATTGTATTGGGTAAATTTCTTTGTATTCTGAAGCCTGAATTTTCACATCTACAATATAAAAATGATTTTCACCTTAAAAGGTAGTTTTCAAATGTAGTATTAAATAAAATAGAGCTTGAAAAAAAATCACTACGCATCTGTAAATTATTTGATACAAACTATTTTTTTAAAGATTTTTATTTATTTATTTGACAGAGAGAGACACAGCAAGAGAAGCAACACAAGCAGGAGATTGGGAGAGGGCGAAGCAAGCTTCCCGCTGATCAGGGAGCCCAGTGTGGAGCTTGATCCCAGAACCCTGAGATCATGACCTGAGCCGGAGGCAGATGTTTAACTATTGAGCTACCCAGGAGCCCCTATTTGATAGATGCTATCAAGTACCCCATAGTCTATTATGCTTAGACCTTTCTCCATATAGAATGCAAAGGGAAATTGATTTTAATTAGTATATTCTATTTTTTTTAAGGATTTTATTTATTTATTTATTTGACAGAGAGAAACACAGCTAGAGAGGGAACACAAGCAGGGGGAGTGAGAGAGGGAGAAGCAGGCTTCCTGCTGAGCAGGGAGCTTGATGTGGGGCTCCATCCCGGGTCTCCAGGATCATGACCTGAGCCAAAGACAGTCACTTAACCAACTGAGCCACCTGGGCTCCCCTAATTAGTTATTCTTAAAAGAGACAAGATTGGTTTCATCTTATGGGATCTATAATGATAATGATCTATAATCTATAATGATACCGATCAGTTGCCATATCCTCATTGACTGTATATCTTCTTTGGTGAAGTGTCTTTAAGTGTTTATCCCTATTTTTGTTGAGTTGCTTATGGATTTTGATTGATTTATTGATTATGTATATGACATACATATTTTATCATATACACATATATCTATAAATTATTTTAAAATATATCCTTTATGATTTATATATGATTTCTCATGTGAGAATCATCTTTTTTTACTTTTTTAGTCAGATATATACAGTATAAATATTTTTCTCTGTTAGCCTTTTTTAAATGTGTCCTTTGACAAAAGTTCTTAAAGTGTTGAAACCAGTCACATATTTTTTTCTTTTATTATTTACACTTTTGTGTTTTTAGAAGTCTTTGACTATTTTTCTAAAAGCTTTATATTTTTAATTTTTACATTTATGTCTATGCTTCATCTTATAGATTTTTCTGTGGACAGTATGAGAAAGTGTTTAGGTTTATTTTATTTTTTTCCACATATACAGCTAATTATTCCAAAACCATTTAAAATGTACTTTTTCTCTTTTGCCCAGTTGATCCCTTTGCCTATGGCAGGCTCACTTTTCTATTAATGCACCCACTCAAGTAATGCCTCTGAGGTGATGGATCTCTGTTCCCCCAGGAAGAGATCATTGCTGTCTGCAGTTTAGTTTCCTTAGACATCATTATGCCCATAACTCTTAAATCTTTAAAATAACAATTTTTGTGGTTTTGTTGGTTGGTTGTAACAGGAGAATTCATGTTTAAATATGCATCAATGATTTTTTTTTTTATTTTTAGCATTTGCCTAGTGTTTTAGAGAACTATAATGAGAAGATGTGTCAGAGGGTCTGTTCTACCATATCACCGGAAACAAATGGCCATCACATGCTCTCTAATATCATGATTCTTTGAGCTTTTGCTCACAATCCCTTGCCCTGATCCTTGAAAATGGAGATCTTCAATAAGTGACTAAACAGTACTTGAAATATCATCCAAACATTGGTAACTTAAAGATCATAATAGTCTGAATCTCTATCCACCTGAAAGTCTGTATTTTATTTTGTAGGGGACACAAAATTATTATATTTATATATTATTAATATTTTTTTAGCCCTAGGAAAAGTAAGCCAAGTAATAGCTTGAACCTACTGATGGTTATGTATAGTTCCAGAATTACCTTCCATCTAATTTCCCAGAAAGGTAAAAACAAAGTATTATTCAGCGAGCTAAATTCGCAGCAGGGAAACAAATTTTTAATCTGGTTGCCATGGTAATTCCATCCCTGTATGCAATTCCCCCTCAGCTTGGCTTGATGGCGTTTGGGCTGAGTAATGAAATGGGAGGAAAGAACTGATGATTTTACTTTGAAAATATCCACAAGGAGAAGTAGGCATATTTCATTCCTTCTTTCTACTCCCCCCACATATTTTCCTTTTTCCAAAGGTCATTATTCTCACAATGAGGCTAACAATTCTAGAGGATGCATCCATTTAAATGCTTTCACATAAACACTAATAGCAGGCCAGGAGAGTATACTGACAGAGTTAAATCCTGGACGCTGATAATTTCTAGGCCACATCTAGTAGGTTGTCCCTGTATTTCTACATGAGCTAGTTGTGGTCAATTATACCACCAAAATATAAGACTATTTCATGTCAGAATTAAAGCATTCACCTGATCTCCATTCTAAGTATACGTAAATATATGGGCTTGCAAATTTGACATGAATACTTCAAGTGAATACTTTCAGGTATTTTTCCCCAGAGAATCAGCCTAACTTATGAAATATATATTAAATTGCTTCTCCAGGAGTGCAATCCTGCCATATGTAGTAGAGAAATATGCCACAGGTGGTTATGGTATGTATAAACATATAAAGAAACTAAATGATCACCCAAACATACATCAGAGGACATTATAACACAAATTTTGGTTACTATCTGTGCATGGGCTTTGCCATGGTCTTTCCCTTCTAATACACATTCTGCTTGCTTACCTGGAAAAGTAATAACTCCATACATGCCTTATGATGTTGAGTAAGGCTCAATGGAAACACATCTGTAAAATATAATAAATTCAACAAATGTGTTTTCTTCTTATTGCAGATAGATAGATGACTACTATGTTATGCACCACTGTATTTTTTGTAGTTCCTAGCACTCAACTCCTCAAACACTCTGTGTGGGGGAATTCCTTGTGTAACTGAGTAAGTAGGTAAGAGAGAAGGCTTGCGCCAAGGTACCATCTAACACACACAGAGGGAAATGATTCTCTTAAAAAATCTGTTCCGAAAGAGTGCTACTGGTCTCCACCCTCAGCATCATAAACTTCACCAAAATTGTCAGTTTTGATTCATTCCAGTTAGCTATATTTTACTGACTAGAACGTTTCTTTAGTTATAACCATACATGGTAACAAAAGCTTGACTGACGACAACTAAATCCATACCAAGGAGTAAGAATCACACAAATAGAACTCTAGAATTGGTTCTAAATATATAAAACAAATTATAAATGATTATAAGGTTTCTAATACAAAATTCTTATCCCTTTTCTTTAATGAACCAATAAGACATTACCAGAGTTGTTAAAGGAAGATTTGAGGGGTCATGTGTTGCTTTTCTGATTCAGTTTCCATTTCTTCTAGCTTCCACTTATTTCTGTCCCAGATATTTCTTGTACCATTCACTTCATACTGGGATAGATAGTTCTCTTTTCTCGCGGTCCTTATTCTGTTTGAAGAAGGGTTTTACTCTTTTATTTATTGTGAATTTCTATGAAGATCTCTTCTCTTCAGTACGCGCTATAAAATGTCCACTGGGTATTTGCTAAATCCGGAAAGAGATTTCTCTCTTCTTCCAGTGCTCTGAACTGCATGTTCCTTCCATTTCTGTATTATGGTAAGACACAATATACTGTGTTCCTTGTGTCCAGGAAAGTCATCTGCACATTTGGGTTTAATGAAAAATAATCCCTTATATTTTTTTGACACCAAAGAAGAATCTCTTGATAGCAGTATGTCTTGCATTGATTTGCAATTTAGTAGTTTATCCCCATCATAGTATGGGGTAAATAACCTCCTAGAAGCATATTGAATAATGAGCAGACACACTATTCAGATGGTAAATTAAAGAATCAAAAATAAGTGTAGGTGTCTAATCTCAACATTCTCTTCCTTCTTCCACTCTTAGATTTTGTTTCTCTATCTTTAGCTCTATTTCTCTACAAATTCTTTCTTAGCAACTCTTAGAATTATAAGTAATACATCAAAGTCACCTGATGTCTTTCCATTTCTGTTTCTGATTTCTACTTTTCAAATCAAGTGGAGCCCATTTGTTGTATTCACAATAATTCCTGTTAAAGTTTCCAATCAAACATATTCATTACATGCTTTTTCTCCATACATATCATTCTCAGTTCCCTACTTTGGCTACTTTAAGTTAGTTCCCAGCAAACTAGACTCTAGAACTCAAGCAACTTTCCTTTTTCTCTATGCCATTATTTATTTGGTATACAGTTCTATTGCAAAAATACTTCTCCTGTCTGTCTCCCATTTTCCACTTTGTTGCTACTGCTTTCTTCTAGATCCTTGTAACATTGTCTTAGACCCTTTAATTTTTCTCTAATCTGTTGTCTTGTTTCTGGAAAGTATTTATTTTTTATCTCATATGATATGCTTTTGTAAAATTAAATTCCAAGACATTATCATTACATTTTACTCTTTCTTTAAAAAAAAAGATTTTATTTATTTGACAGAGAGAGAGGGAGAACACAAGTAGGCAGAGAGGCAGGCAGAGAGAGAGAGAGAGAGAGAGAAGAGGAAGCAGGCTCCCTGATGAGCAGAGAGCCTGATCCAGAACTTGATCCCAGGACCCTGAGATCATGACCTGAGCTAAAGCAGAGGCTTAACCCACTGAGTCACCCAGGTGCTCCCATTTTACTCTTTCTGAAAAATATTAAATGGCATGTCATTACCAACGTAGGGAACAGCAAAAATTTTCTTTGAAGTTCCAGATAGATGGGACTCTTGGGTGGTGCAGTCAGTTAAGCATCTGCCTTTGGTTTATGTTATGATCTCAGGGTCTATGGATGGAGTCCCATATCATCCTCCTGCTCAGCAGGAGCCAGTTTCTCTCTCTGCCTGCCCCTCTTCCTGCTTGTGTACTCTCTGTCAAATAAAAATATAAAATATTTTTAAAAATAAAAATAAAGTTTCAGATAGTAAATATTTTAGGTTTTGCAACATATACCCAATCTCTGTTACAGCTATTCAAACCTACAATTGTGCTTCAAAGGCAGCCATAGATAATATCTAAATTAATGGGCATGTATATATTCTAATAAAACTTTATTCATTAAAAACAAGAAAGGAAGATGTGACCTGTGAATAAGTTTGCTGTCTTCTGCTATAGCACTAGTTTTAAAATATTTTTCCAACCAAAATATCTTAAAGTAACCTTCCATAATCTAGAAATTTTTAAAAATTTCTGGGGGTGCTTTTATATTTAATGTACATATAAATGCATATTTCATTTCTCTCCAATATAAATTTTAAATTATTTACTATAAAGTAAAATTGATGATTGAGGCATATGTGGAATATATGACAATTGTCTCCTCTTATACCCAGCAAGTTCAGGCATACAGGTACTTCATTCTGAGAAGCATTGTTCTGAAGGATTAAAGCTTGACTTTTTATCCTGTCTTTCAATAGCATTCATGCTGTTTCTACAACCAATCCTTCTAAATATCTCCTTTCCCATGCTAGTTTGCCCATCTGATCTCAGTCATCTTTTCTCAGTCTGGATCATCTCTGTAATACCTTTACACTATTTTTGTGGGGGGGGTACATTTTTTTTAATTTTTATTTACTTATTTTTAGAGGGAGAGAGAAAGAGAAGGGAGGGAAAAGGGGCAGAGGGAGAGAAAGAACCTTAAGCAGGCTCCACACCCAGTGTAGAGCCCATTGTGGGATTCAATTTTATGACCCTATCATGACCTGAGCCAAAAATCAAGGGTTAGATTCTGTTTTTTTAAAGATATTTATGTATGTATGTATGTATGTATGTATGTATTTGACACAGAGAGAGATCACAAGTAGGCAGAGAGAGAGGAGGAAGCAGGCTCCCCACCGAGCAGAGAGCCCGATGTGGGTCTCGATCCCAGGACCCTGAGATCATGACCTGAGCCAAAGGCAGAGGCTTTAACCCACTGAGCCACCCAGGGGCCCTCATTTAGCTCAAGGGTTAGATTCTTAACCAACTGAGCCACCCAGACATCTAACACCTTTACACTGTTTTTTAAGTATATTTCTGATGTATCTTTCCAAACCTCTCTCTGAATCACCCAAAAGAGGTCGATTCATCCACATATGAAATCCCATGGACATTGTACGCATTTCTCTTTTAATACATTATGCTCTAGGTACTAACTTACATATAGCATCTCTTCAATTAGACCATGTGATCTTAAGGAAGGGCGGGGTTTGTAGATAGTTCAATTTTAAACCACCCCCATCCATGTTTTATGCAGAAATAGGACTTTCTAACTATTTATTTTATAAGTGGAAGTAATTATGGTTTGTTTAACATAAATGATGTCTACGCTACGGGTTCCTTTCCCATCAATAACAGGACTATCAAGATGAAAGTCAGTTTATATAGGATCTTTTTTTTAATTCTTTTTTTATTTAATCAACAAACATATATAAATATCCACAGGATGTTGAGTACTGTTCTAGACACTAGATTTAATGGGTGTGAATAGACTAATGAGGACTTTGCTTTCAGAGATGACGTTGTGGTGATGAGGGCTTGGTAGAAAATCATACCTACACATATAACTTCAGGCAAAGATATGTATTATGCTAGGCAATAATTGGGGCTGTTATAGAGAGTGACTGAGTAAGGTATCTACTTTAGACTGAGAGATTATAGAAGTCTCTCTGAGGGAATGATAGCTGATCTAAGACCTGTAAAATAAGGGGAAATGAGATATTCAAAGTTTTGGAAAAAAGAGGATTCTAAGAAAAGAAAACAAGTGAGAATGAGCATAATTTATTTAAGGAAATAGAAGAGTAGTTCACCTGGAAGGTTATCTGGGAGAGAACACACACACACACACACACACACACACACACACACTATCTATCTTTCTTTCTTTCTTTATTTATTTATTTATTTATTCATTTATTTATTTATTTTCCCTCAAGATATATATTCAGGAGATGTATATATCACCCTGAAATGAAAGAGATACCACTGGGATTTCAGCATCACAGACAGAATGTGCAAAGTAGATACCATAATATTAAGTATAGGTCGGCAGTCTAATAAACATCTAGTTGAATAAACAGAGAAGAGGAAGCATTTTTTTTTCTTTAGGTAGTTATACATCACTAGGAAGAACTGTAGGGGATGACCTTGGTCTTGGAACCGAATGGCTTTACCTATAGGGAGAAGTGTAATATGTAATACAGACTTGGAATTAGGAAGAGACAGTATTTTGCACACATCGTTATCTGAAGAGATAGATTGACTCTGAATGGGCATCTTAGATTATTAGTGTCATTGGCTAGTTCAAAAAAGGTCATTCAAGAAAGTCTCTTAAAGTTCCCTCAAATTCTCAGTAAGAACCAGTCTAGCTCTACTAGGGACTGGAGGACCTAGGATTTGTGGGTTTTTTTTTTTCCCCTCTTCATCTTTAATGTTGATGATTCAGGGTGATCCAAAAGCTATCAAAGCTCCCTGTCGGTGTTCAGCACACATCAAATAGTAATGAGAGGAGACTTGAAGGTGACATCTTTCTAATCCAGTTCACAGAGACAAGTTTGTTCTTGCAATAGCACACCATGAAACTTTAATAATTTAATAACTTTATAAAGAAAGAATTTATCTATCTCCAGAGTTCTGTGTCTTTCCCTGACATCTCTTTTGGGACTTGCAGGAAATTTATGCTTATTTTAAAGTTAAAATGTGTTCCACGATGTTTCTATGCAGAGAGGAGTAAGGGTATTTGCTGTGATTCTCTGAAGTGGAATGACTTCCAAGAAAGGAGTGAGAGTGTAGGGCTCGTGGTTATCTTTCTTCTCCCAGAAATCTATGTATTTCTTTCTGTTTTGGAGGTTAGCACAAAAATATGAGGACAATGATAAACTTTACTGTTATGAGCAAGTAGTCAATGGGAGGAGAATTATTATCAATAACTACTATAGGAAGGCAGATTTCATTATTATCTTACAACTAACTAGTCTAGGATTTATGAGATCTGATTATCTTGCTGCTGAAGAGCATGCTTTTCTAACCATTGTTATCTAAACTAGGAGTTGCTAGAGCAGAAAAAAATCTGTGCTATTGTTCATGGAGGAAAGAACATGCATTATCATTTTTTGTTTGTTTACGGTTAATATACTAAAATTCTGATATATTAATATAAAATTACAGAAGCTGTAATTTTATATTACAGCTTCTGTAATTTTATATTAATATTAATCATATCTATAATTAAGAAGAGATCTCTGTATTTCCCATAAAGGGAAACTAATGCCCTGGCTTCATTCCCTGGAGCTTCCATGTTTAGACATATGGTTCTAAGTATAAAAATAAATACACACATATGTATATAATATATACTGTATACACATTATATATAACATAGATACATATTACATATGTATAATGATCCAGTGTCTTATAGTAACAGCAATAAAGGAAGTGGAGAAAAGTTTAGTCTGCTAGGTTTTTTTTTCCTTGTAAACATTTACTAAGTATTTTTAAAGTAATAGATACTATATGAGATTCCAAAATATCAATATGTTTAAAAAATGGTTTCTGCCCTAAGGAATCTCATAGTTTACCAAATACAAACTTTTATTACAATTATATTATGAAATTTTATTACAAATATAATATAGACTATGATGGAAGGAAGTGCCCTAGAAAGAAAAATAAACCAACTGTATACATGGGTTTTTTTATTTGTTTGTTTTTATGGTTTGTGCCTTTTCTGTCCAATCTAGGAAATACTTGCCTAAAGTTTCAAGGACTTTCACCTATATTTTCTTCTAGAAATTATATAGTTTTAGCTCTTAAAAGTAGATATATGATCTATTTCATTTTAATATATGTGTATAGTATGAGAAAAAGACTTGTTTTTTGCACATCGATATCCAATCATTTCAACATCATTTTCTAAAAAGACCACATTTTCTCCCCATTGAACTGTCTTGGGACCTTTTGCAAAACTCAATTGACCATCCATGTAGATAGAGAACTCGTTTTTTTTAATACAGTTGTCTGTAGGGGATGTCTAGTCTTTTCCAGGGAGCCACATGAGTCTCCACTTCTCTGCCTGTCCATGGCCTGGATGGCATTTTTTTCACTTGGGATATGTGATAACGCACTTTGTACCTGAGACATCTAAAGAGGCTTAATACCTGAGCAATGTAGTTTGAGTATTTATTTGATCACAGTGGGGAGGAGGTTGGGGGCAGAGCAAGTAATTGTTTATATTTTAAAAAATAATTGGATCTGTCACTGTGATATCTTGGATTTCAAAGGTTAAAAGACCTTGAATTATGTTTGATCACCAAGCAAATTGTCACTTGTTCATCACCATAGGGTGCTGATAATGTTGGTTGGCCATCTGGCCCTTATTTCTAATGCCAGGAAGCAGTCACTTGGCAGGGCAGAAGCTAGAAGAATTTTAGTTATAGTAAAAGGCAAACTGGACATTCTTTCTCAGTTTCAAGCTATGAATTACACAGTTTAACTGCAGAACTCAGACTGGGAAAATAAGGAAATATTTTATTTTATTTTTAAAAGATTTTATTTATTTATTTATTTGACACAGAGAGAAATCACAAGTAGGCAGAGAGGCAGAGAGAGAGAAGGAAGCAGGCTCCCTGCTGAGCAGAGAGCCCCATGTGGGCCTGGATCCCAGGACCCTGAGATCATGACCTGAGCTGAAGGCAGAGGCTTTAACCCACTGAGCCACCAAGGCGCCCAGAAATATTTTATCTTTTTATGTCAACTTTGACTTCTCAGTTTATATACTTAAATCACTCAGAGTTTACATATTGAAATGCAAATTGAATTGGGGTCTATTTTTTTGGTCCTTTCTTGTTTCCCCTAAATTTTTTAAGTTAGTTCTTCAAACTCGTATATGCATGGTATAAATTTCTCATTTGAATGCAAATGGAAATATGCTCTATTATATCTAGAGGCATTACATTCGTATCAAGGGATTATTAAGGAATTATTTTTAAAACTTTCTTACGGAAGAGTTCTGCAGTTCTGGGTCAACTCAATTGTTATTTGATCTAAAAGTATTACTCAAGTCCCAATGATTCGTTGAAAATTTGGGTACTCTTAACATTATATTTTATATACCACAGAAGCTTAGGATTGAAGAGACCAAGATCAGCAATTCCAAAAAGAACTAGAATGCACACCCTTTGCTGTCAAAAAAGTCAAAGCCATCTTCAAAACAAAGAATAGGATTTTATCTATTTTTTTATAGAGAATTCTCCAGTGCTTTTTAAGGAAAACAGATCCTTAGATACTTCCCATAGTATCTATGGGAAAATTCTGAGTGTTCCCCACTGTCAGTGAAGAAAAATCTGAAGTTCTAAGTTTGTTATTCAAATTTCTCTGTGATCTGGTTCCACCATTCCCTGCAACCGTTTTACTTTCTAAGTCCAGATGTTATATACCTTATATACTAAAAATCTTAACAGGGTGCTATGATCCTATCTCAGGCCAGCCATTTTCTAATTCACTATTATCATATGTCTAGTAATACTATGTGTGTTGAATCTATGTGGCTAAATCGTAAAAGATCAAAATCTAACAAAACTAAGCTCAAATGGAAACTGACACAAGAATTATTAGTTCATTAATTTCAACAGCAATTGATCTTAGTAGTCCACTTTTCTTACAGTATGTATTTTATTCAGTCTTGGTATATCCATTTGGATATACATATACTTTTTAATCCAGATTTTGAGAGCATGATCCACAGCTCATTTATCTGTGAATTAAAACCTACTTCAGAGTCTTGGTTAGAGTAGGGACCTATTACAAGTTGGTAGAATAATGCAAAAAATAATAAAATCATTTTCCAACTTGAAAAAAATCCATGCTAGGAATGTTCTAGATATTTCATACCTAACTCATAAATCTTTCTAATTCCAGCCATCAATCATTTCTAAAACTGACAGCCTCCCATTTTAATAACTCAATATTAAGTTCCTCTAAATGAAGTGTATGCATTAATCAGCACCTGATATGAATAACATCTGGCATGACTTCATAGTGATTCAATTTCACTGTTCAGGTTCAGCACTCCAGAGCCTTACAACAATAAAAATTACTCTTGTAAAACATTTCACTAGGTCATGGCTGGTA
Organism: Spilogale gracilis; assembly: GCA_004023965.1. NCBI lineage: Eukaryota > Metazoa > Chordata > Mammalia > Carnivora > Mephitidae > Spilogale > Spilogale gracilis. The sequence continues at coordinate 40,635 of PITA01002535.1, forward strand.
ACATTGCATTTTCAATCAAGCTCACTCTGTCCAAATGCTCCTCTCTTTGAACTATGTTAATCTAAACATATGTTATCCTCCTTTCCAAAGCACTAATGTTAGAGTCAAATACAACTTTATAGATATATTCTAAGTGTCATTTCTGTGTTATCTGAAAAAAGAGAGCTCATAGGAATCCTTTTTCCCTTTGCTGCTTTTATACATACAGACCCTCAGTAATTACTCATCCAATAGCAGAGACAATTGAAAGCATGACAAGTCCCAATTACTGTCAAAATTATCCATGTGAGCTAGATTTCAATAATTGGAATGCAGAATTTAATTTTAACTGTTTACATCATTATTTGTTGCATATATATTGTAGTCTAAGAGGTTTTTATATGAGTATTTTTAGAATCAGTTATGATCAGAGAATTGAATATTGAACATCCTGAAAAAGTAAATCAGAATAGTGGTGGTAACTTTAAGGATATTGTCATTTAGAATATTTGAAGAAAAGTTATTTATTATAGAAAATGCATTATAAACTAACAAAGTACATATGAAAATTTTAATATTCAAGAATATTCATAGGGCTAGATAATACATTGTTCATAGAATACTTCTGGTTTGGAGTATAAAAAATAACTCTCTTCTTTGAAGATGAGAAAATCTTATTTTTGCATGATCCTAGATAATTCCTTTTAGATAAATAATGAGATATTTATAACTTCAAACCTTTTAATATTCAACCAAAGATATTCTTGATAAGAGGAGGACTAGGAAAGAGACCATGTTATTAGTGAAGTACTAAGTATAGATGATTTTTGCAATAAACAGTATGACAAGGAAAATATTAACTATTTTCTTAGCTAAAGGCAAAGTTGACTATATATTGCAAAAATAGACACGGAGTGGGAAGAAATACATGTGCTTTACCCCATAGACTGAAAATATATTGTGAGACCATTATGGGCTATTGTATGTATTTAACATGAAATGATGAGACATCTGCACAGAAAAAAAAAATCTACATATGTAAATAAATACATATATGCATATATACTTATGAATACATAATCTAAAACAACCATTTTTGTCTAAATTGTTATTTTTATAATAACTTAGTATTTTTCAAACAAAACAACTGATAATTGATTATTACCATTGATTAACATACAGTTGTTATCTTGGCACACTATAAAAACATTTTCTTTTCTCATTTTCCTCACCAAAACTCTGTGACTTGGATTTTATGATTACTCCATTCTGCAAATGGGAGAAAAAAACAACAAAGCACTCTGACATAAGTTTAGGTTAACCAAAATCATAAGCTATCAATTGGTGGTCCCAGAATTTAATCCCAAATGTTCAAATTTCTTTGGCAGTATAAAATAAAAATTATCCAAAAAATGGGAGGGAAGAGGAGAGAACACAGATACATATATATTTTTTTCTGGGTACAAAAATAAGAAATCCTCATTCTGCTTTTCTATTTTTTTTCTGTTCTTGTCTTTGAATCTATACTGTAAAAAAAAAGATAAAAACAAAAATCCCCTGGGGTGCCTGGGTGGCTCAGTTGGTTAAGCGACTGCCTTCGGCTCAGGTCATGATCCCAGAGACCTGGGTTCAAGTCCCACATCCTGCTCCCTGCTCGGCGGGAAGCCTGCTTCTCCCTCCCTCACTCCCCCTGCTTGTGTTCCCTCTCTGGCTGTGTTTCACTCTGTCAAATAAATAAAATCTTTTAAAACAAAACTAAACAAAACAAAATAAAAAGCCCGCAGAAATCTAAATCAGCACCAGGTACTAACTAATTTAGTTTATTAGAATAAGCCATGATAATGCACATGCCTGCTGTTCTCTCCTAGGTGGTCCTTGGTGTGACTAGAGAAAGCCTTAAACCACACAAATACAATCCTTGGTCTCTGTAGCCAGGATATTCTGGAGTTTATATACATCTTTAGGGGGTAGGGAAATTTTAAGACTTTTTTTGGGTTACAGTGGGGATATGGTTCTTACCAGGGAATTTAACATTTTTATAGTTTCATTTGGAGCACAACTTTATTGAAATATATTTGTTGCTCTCAGAAAAATATAATCAATATCAAAGCAAAAGAAAATAATAATAATTTATCTGTAACATGACTTTGACTTTAAAGCTGTCTTGGTAAGGATCCTCCATTCCACCTGTACACAATTCAGCCATAATTGTTGGGGTGGCATAAACCACAATTGCAATCCACAAGCAGGTCTCTTACTTAGGTCAATACAGATAACATAAACTCTATTAGTCTTAATATGATGGTGTACTTGAACAATTACTAGTAACTTCTGCATTATTATGGGAAATGCCATATGTTGAGATTTCATGTCCTATTTTATACAACTGAGCTACAAAATATATTACCCAGAGTCTAGGCTCTTGCAAGTGTTTCTGTTTTAGAACAGATTCTTCTATCTCTCATGTTTTTAATTTCTAGAATATTCAAAAAGAATTGAAACAAATGGCATTTATTTAAATTAAAGAGACAGAGAACTTTAAATCATCTCTAGGATACTTTTCTTGAACTTCTGTTTTATTAGTCAGAGGCTACTATAAGGATAATATTTTTCAAAATTCCTGACTTAAAAATAAATATAGATGTATTTTTATGTTTTTTTTCTTTATATTTTCTTTTGTGATAAAGGACAGTAGAAATACAGTTTTTATTTACTTTCCCATTTTTTGTCAGGTAGGATTCATATATCTCAATTGGAGAGATACAAAGTGTTCCAAAATTTACCTGCTGTGTACAAAGTTAATTGCAAGGCTACAATATGTCAAAAGAACCTTTTAAGAAAGTAAAAATGCAATATGGCTTCTAAAAAGAAGTGTGCTATCCCCACCCATCCCGTTCCTCCACCCCACCCCACCCCATTCTGAGAAGTTCTCCTTATTTGGTGTAAAATCTTGGTTGTTATGGAGATTATAGTGGGCTGAATCTGAAGTGGATTAGAAAAGACATTGTGCAGATGAATAGAAGTATTAGCCTATGCAACATTCGATACAAAGTATAAATATTTGAACCCGGTCTGGAGAGACTATGATGGTGTTCATCATGACAGGAAGTTAGATTATGTCAGGAGAACAAATCCTCCAAACTCTGTATTCCTTAAAGTAACAACATTATATTTGTTTTTACAAACAATATTGAGCTTAGCTTATTGTACCTTCCTGAAGACAGAGATATATGAAATCTTCAACTTATGACATAGTCATCTCATCAGAAAGATTCAGTGTTTATGATGGTAGGGGAAAGGACATCCAGCACGAGCTGGATTTTAAATACTTTCCTCTAGAAATGATACAAATCACAAGGGTTCACATTTCACTGGCCAAAGTAAATTACATAATCAGGAAAGTATTATCCTCCTACAGAGAGCACTGCATATCTACTAAAGTTCTTATGAAGATCATCTTTATATACTTTGAAGCTGACATAGCTCAAGTACATATTTATCCTTCTGTTTATGCATCTTATCATTTAAATAAATAACAACTTTCTTACTATGTGTTAATGATAGATGAAAATGCAATTTATATTTATTGACCTTCAAACTCCTAACTAAAAATATTTTATGAATTCAAATTTGCATATATCATTTTGGGCGTTCTATGTAGATGATAATGTCGCCGTTAAAAATAACAGTTGTGTTTTCCTTTACAAGTGTTATAAATTATTCTTTTCTCTTATATTGTGCATGGCTAAGATTTTCAGTGATACATTGAACAGAGAAAGCAGTAATATCACTTTTCTGGTCCTATTAAAAAGAACGATTTTCTATTTCAAATTCAGTGTCATCTGAACTCTGGCATTTTAGTAGACCTTTATGAAATTAAGGAAATTTCTAAGTTTTATTAACTATACCTTATGTATCTGTTTTCCTTACAATATGGCATTAAGAGGACTATCCCATTTTTTAATTCTGCCTATTACATATGAAAAACACTCCCACAATATTGTAAATTTAAATTTAATGTTCTTGAGATTTGACTCATGTCTATTTTTCTCCCAGAATCTGTTCTCAATAGTTATCCTCAATAGAGTGTGGGGAATAATTAGGGAAGTGCTGCATCACCCTGTACTTAGAAAGGAGGAGAAGCTGACTACTCTTGAGTTCCCAGTATTTTCACTGGGCAACAAATCCCAATCTACTTTACCAGGAATTCACTGGAATCTTTGCTTCTGTCTTTGAAGTCTCAGTGAGTCATAGTAGCCAGAAACACCCCCTTTGCTACTTAAGCCTTAAACTGTCCCTTAGTAGTATGAAACACATCGTAGTCCAGATTTTATTTAGATGACACCATAATGCTTTTGGAATTCTGATTATTTTATTAAATCTAGGGGAGCATAATCCTCCATTTTTTCACAATAGAATTGTTTGGACCTGACATTATGTTATGACAGGACTTACCTTAATTTGCTTTGATCCATCAGTTTAAAGCCAGGCTTAGTGTACCCTTTGGTGCTCTGTTCATCTTAAGTATAATAAAATTATTCTTTTATTCCTAATTGGAAAGGAGCCTTTCTAATATTGCACAAATAATTACTGTGCTTTCTGAGATAATCATGACTCTACCTATATTGTATGATCCAAATTTAGAGATTGATTCATTTAGGTTGCTAGTTTATTTATATTTATTGCAATTACTTGTATGTTTTATAAATTTGATTTATTTCTACTAAGCTACTTTGTACTAATTTTTTTTTTTTTTTTTACTTACGTTCCTTTGGGTTAATTAATGGATTGCTGGGGAGTTGGATATGCATTTCTTTCTTACCTTTGTGTCTTTAAACAACAAATGTGAATTTACTCATATTTCTGTGGGCTGGAAATTTGGGCTACACTCCACTCCATGTGGAATGGACTAGGCGCACTAAAACAAATTGACTTTCTTTGTCATTTGCCACCAAAGAAAGTTGAAACTGTAATGGTAGTGAGAGGACAAATTCCTGAGCCAGAGTAGTTCTTTCAACCTTATGTAGTAACTATAAAAACTAAAACAAAATTTCATTACAAAAAGATAGACCTGCGTTTGTTATGAAATTCAGGGAGCTCTTATTTACCCTGCTTTGCTGAATCAAAAGTTCTTAATCACATCCTACAATCCACTTTTTGCCACTTCAGACTACATCGTGCGTCATTCAGGAACTTTCACCAGTTTTTGAACAGACAAGGCTAAGGGCACATACAAAGTTGAAGTCTGCACCCTCGGATTTGCCTGATAGATCCACTTAAGATATACCTAGAGTCCAAAAACACAGCACATTGAAAGTGGGCACTGCCCCTAAGTGAATTAGAAAAAAAAATGTGAAGATGTAGATTACCTTAAAATAAAACATGGTAGTGAAAAACATCACTAAAGCAACAGCAGTAAAGGCAGAACTGTTCTATACAATCTATAGATGGCCATTTTAAAGAAATGTTCCAATTGTTTTGTAAGAGCTTTGTCTAGGGCACATTCAGAGGGAACAAACTGACTGATAATCTATCATACTATTTCTGCCATAGTCCAGGGTGCTGTTATGGATTATATCAACTAAAAGTTGACAACTATCTCCATCACTTATATGTCACTTTGAAAGGACTTGAGTTTATGGAAATTCCTTGCATGTATGTTATACTTTACAACTGGATTTTAATGTCTATGGAGGTGCATCTTATTAAATCCTGGTATCTTAGTAGATAATGGTATCGTTGGCAGAAGTTTCACTGTAGTGAAAACCAAGAGATTAAGTTTTGGATCTAGTGTGGTCACTACTAAATAGTGTGAACGTGGATGGTCATCAGATTTTTCCCTGGGTCTCAGATTCTACTATAACTCTAGCTATATTGTATAATCCAAATTTAGAGATTGATTCATTTAGGTTGCTAGTTTATTTATATCTATTGCAATTACTTATATATTTTATAGGTTGCTATCAATCATTTTACAATGATTATCAGTAAATATTCAAAAATATTTATTATTTAAAAATCCATGGTGATTTAATTTGAATAATTAAATTATATGTGACTAGTTCTCTACTGGAATTTGCTATATACTATTTTACATATATTTATGTAATTTGCTATATACTATTTTACATATATTTATATCTATATCTATCTATCTATCTATCTATCTATATCTATATATATATCTAAATTCCAGTAGAGAACTAGTCACATAAATTTAATTTTTCAAATTAAATCAATATATAAAATTATATTAAATATATATAAATATACTTATATATTATATATATTATATATATACTTGCTATATATGATTTAAGTTTTAATTAAGACATGTATGTTACACTGGGGAGATAACAGGAGTTAGGGATTAAGAAATTATGCTCATGAGTCAGACCGACTGGATTTAAATCTTGGCTCTGCCACTTTCTAGCTTGGGCAATACATTAAATATCATTCTGCCTCAGCTTTCTTATTTGTAAAAGGATAAAATAATAATACTTATTTGTAGTCTTATTGTGAAAGTCAAATCAGAGGATATCAGTAGTCAAATTGACTGACACTGAAATGGATCATTATATAGTGTTATTCTGTATTATTACATATTATTTCGAGAAGAACTTCGAATGTGTGCTAGGGCAGGTTTCATTTATCAAAACACCTTGAAGAACTACTAGCCTGCATTGTCATAAGTTGAACAACAAACAATGTTGGAAAGATTCATGAAGAAGTTGTCTGTTTGCTAATAGTTAAACTGTAAAAGATCATTGCATTGTGGTAAAATTGGACTGAATGATGTCTAAAGTTCTTATAAAAATCTAAGATGTTTTTAAGACAATATAAAAGGCAAATATGGTTTCCAAATAGTGAAAGTAGTAAACAATTCTGCAAGGTATGAAATGGGAGCAGCCCACCACCTATTTGATGTGTCTTTGGACATTTCAACTTAAGTGATAACATCACATCTTTCGACTGCTACTTTGCGAAGTCCCCATTCACCATACCTTGGAGATGACTCTGGCATAGGTTCATTACATGTGCCATTCTTTCTCCTACTATTTAAGTGTGGTGTGGAATCATACTTTCCATACTATTTGCTTGCTTCTTGCATAAAGGAATGATCTTTATCTTTACATCTTTAACTTCATAAATCTCTCTTATCAGGTAGAAGTCTGTACTTTTTATAGTTTGCCTAGTATTTGATGATTCAGACCATGATGAATTATCTGAGGAGGAAGTATCCAATACAGGATTTTATGGCTATAATTAAGAGAGAATATTTCAGGTGTTGGTGATTTTTCAGTTTGTAGCGTTTTTTTTAAACTTTAAAAATGCATTATATTTTAATGGCATTATCCACCTAGAGAGGTTACAATTGATAGTCATTGATAGGATGTACAAAAAATGACTTTAAGGAAGCTAGTATAACTAGGCTTCCATTTTCATTCAGTAAAAGGAAAATAATCCTGCAAATGCATATACATTATACCATTTCTGAGTTGTAAAGTTTGATTCTTAAGTTGAACTAAGTTAATTCATTGTTCTGCTTCTTCCTCTTCTCTTATTTTTCTCCATTAAAGTGGGGGAATGTGAAGCTTGTGTGGTCTTAGTGTGAGGGAGGTGACATCCCATACAGCCTGCTGTCCTTTGTTCATCCTGGCCCCTGTTGAGGTGTAAGGCAGATGACTTTTATCATTGTGTAATGTTCTCCTCTACTGATGTCCATGGTCTAATCATCCTCTGCTCTTCCAAAGCTCCGATGCATGTATTTTTTATAACAAAATAGGAACTTCATTCATACTAACCCCAAGGATGGGGTACAGTGGGGGTAGAGATCATGAGGTCATAGGACTCATTTTCAGAAACCCAGAGAGTTTCTAATCCAAACACATCTGTACTCTACAGGTAGAACTTTTAAGTTTCTTTGAGTTGGAATTAGCTCTGGAATTTTAGTGCTTTTTTTTTTTTCTCATTTTTCTTTTTTTATTTTTTAAGATTTTATTTGTTTGAGAGAGCGAGAGCAAGTGCAAATGGGGGGATGGCTCTCTCACAAATGGGAGATGAGCAGAAGGAGAGGGAGATGTAAACTCCCTGCTGAGCAGAGAGCCCAGTGTTTGAGGCTCAAACCCAGGACCCTCTTTATGACCTGAGCAGGAGACAGAGGTTTAACTGACTGAGGTACAAGGCACTCCATCATTTTCCTTTTCTTTCATTGGTGCACTTCACTTTGCATTTCTTTAGGCTTCTGGCTTGATCTTCCTAAGCCAACCCATTTGGAATTCAGAAGAAAACACACACACACACACACACACACACACACACACACACACAGTTTATATTTCAAGTTCCTAGTTCTTAGAACTTTTTTTTAAAGTATGATTTTTAAGATGCTTTTTTCTTTCTAAAGATTTTGTAAAGTCTAGAGCTCAAAAGGCTAAAATTGGACACTGTTATTCCTCTCTTATATTCTGAAATCAGGACAGGATGAAAATACTTGCTGCACTTGATTAATGATGAGAGACATTAGAGTTAAAAAGGATTATCAAACTAGGAAATGTGATCTAAAATTTTCCTTTATTATATCTGTAATATGGAAAATATTAGGCAAAGGATAAATTTGGAGATGCAATATGAAATGAACTAGGGAAAGTGAGATTTTTGATGAAGAAAAAAGATATTTTAGTAACTTTCAGTCATAAGGAATATGTTGAGGTTAAGACAGAAGACTGGGGTACTTAATAGATGGATGAAATGGAGTCAGAAAGATATCAGCAAATCATGTTTCATTGTTCTGTTAGTCTTGGCCGTACATCAAAAGACATATAGGGGTGCCTGGGTAGCTCAGTTGGTTAAACATCTCCCTTCAGCTCGGGTCATGACCTCAGGGTCCTGGGATTGAGGCCCATGTATGTCAGGCTCCCTGCTCAGTGGGATATCTGATTCTCCCTCTCCCTCTGCCCCTTACTGCTGCTCATCCTATTTCTCTCTCTCTCTAAAAAAAAAAGAAAAAGAAATTTAAAAAATCTTAAAAATATATTTATTACTATTTTTTAAGAACTAGAGAGAAACAAACACTTTTCTTCTACTTTCACGTTAATTTAACCAGCCAATAATTAAATTGTACAAACACTGCCATTTATCCTATTTTTATCCTATCTTTCCTACCTAAATTTGTAATTTTAATTCAAAGATCACATCAATAGAACCAGCATCATCACTTGACATAACATCACAAATTGGTTCCAAGAAGTCGTTGGCTCCAGTAATTATTTTCCTCCTCTCTTTCCTTTTTCTTCTCTTCTGTATAAAATTGTCATCAGATTATAATACTATCTATGGGATTGTTAGTCATTCCAAAAATTATAAATATCCTAGCATTTTTTTTCTTGTAAGGAAACTGTTGGATAAAGATGACCACAGGAAGATTCAGCCTTTCATTCTGCTGTCAGAACTAAAACTCAATATTATGTGTTACCTTAATATCTAGGGAAATAAGAAGGCCTCTAATTGCCTAAATGTAAGATCTCTTCACCCTGTTCCCACGGATAAGGTGCCACAACCAAACAGCCCTTCTTATGAAATGGATTGTTACCTGGGTAGTCAAGTGTTTGCTGTATGTTTGGTCATATCCATCACCCTAGGGCAGGAAATTCTCCCTAACCAACAAAAAACGTAGATGATTTTTTTTTTAAGTTACTTTGTTCATTTACTCAAAACCTATTCATTTAGTGACTTCATTGGTTAGACACTGAGCCTGTGTTTACATTTACTGCTACTAACAGCCCCCCATATTGGTCCAACATCTCTGTTTCCTGAGTAACAAAACTGGGATTCAGAGAACTTAAGTGATTTGTTCCAAGTTACAGGAAAAGTAAGACTGAACCTAGGTTCTCTTCTAAATTCTGTACTCTTTTTATTAGCTACATCATTTCTATTAGAGAGAAGTTTACTTGGTGAGTAAGTACAAGGGAGAACGATATAATGTTTTCCTTGAACTCATTAGAAAAAAAAAAGTGTTTGCCTCTTAAAATGGACAAGCACCTCTTTCTTATCCTGGTATTTCATGTATCACTGATATTGCTAGATTAAAAATAAAAAAAAACACATGTTAATGATGAAAGTAGAATCAAGGTGTTAATTATATTTAAAATATATGTTATCTGTTAGCTTGGGTCTTTTGTGCTAGAAGCAGGGATGTAAAAATATATCTAAGTCACTGGGACATCTTTGGCCTTGGGCTCTCTCACCAAACTTCTTGAGCAGCTCTGCAAAACCCTTGTCCACATTGTCCCCATTTATGTTCTTTCAAACATGACTGGTAAGGTTGAGTGAAAGTTCCAGAGGATGGATCCTAAAGAGACTCAGTAGCCTGAGTTTTATGTACTAACTGGGCTAAATTGCTCTCTCTTCCCTAATTCTGTTTTTCATAGAAATACTATGAGATTAGAAATAAAAAATACCACATGAAACCATTTACCTCTATCTCCAAGAATTAGATTCCTTTCCTCACAAAAGATAAACTAAATAGGGGCATGCTCTGAGAAAATCTATTTGCATACACTTCTAACTAAGGATATTCTTTTTTTTTTTTTCCCTAAAGATTTTATTTATTTATTTGTCACGGAGAGAGACCACAAGCAGGCAAAGAGGCAGGCAGAGAGAGAGGAGGAAGCAGTCTCCCTGCTGAGCAGAGAGCCCAATGCAGGCCTTGATCCCAGGACCCTGAGATCATAACCTAAGCTAAAAGTAGAGGCTTTAACCTACTGAGCCACCCAGCCACCCTAACTAAGGATATTCTTAACACATATATTACACTCCCTAATTTCAATTTCTCTCATGACTCATTATCACAGTTATAATGTATTAAGAGTCTAATATGTGGCAGACGCTAATTGCTATACGTATATCACCACAGTTCTGCATTGATTTACATTGTCGTGTTAATTATTTCCATATGTCAGTGAAGAAATAAATGTATAGATAATGTAAGAATGTGCCTAGATCACATACATCATTATGACCGAGCCTGGAGTCAAACCCAGGGCTGACTCTACAGCTTGTTCTTGACTCATTACTTATGGTTAGACAGAGTGATTAGGAAACACTATAGCCTGCTTTGAAGGCAAAAAGCTACTCATAAACACATATTTAAGTAGAGGCAGGTCTTTTCATTGGTTTGTCTGATGCCTACTTGATTCCTAAAAATACACTGTTGATTGTTCATAGCTTCAGAGAAAATCACTTTTCCATGAAGTGCCCATTACAGTGTGTCAATGAATGTGATAACCTGCATAATTTATCTCAGGGGAATATGTAATTAGAAAATTAACCTTTTACTTTTCTCCTGTTAATCGGTTATAGAAAATGATGGAAGAATAATACATTAGTGACCATCTACCATATAACTGTGCTTTTAATTTCTAAATTACTCAGTAAGGACAAAATGCTAAGAGACAAGAACCTCAGTGTGTTAAGCAGAAATGGCATTTTGCAAATATAGGGGACTTAATTCCTATGTCTTTCATTTACTTTTTAAAAAAACTTCTAAAAAATTTTTCTCTCTCTCATGGTAGTATTTTTATTCAAATGACAAAGAAAATTCAGGATTCTATTTTTTACCTTTAAAATCATCCTTATTTTTCAGAAAGCATGGTGTTTGTATAAGGTACATACATGCTTGTGCTTCCATAAAAGGATCAAGAACATGTAAACTAGGTGGTGTGGCCTGAGAAATTGAAAAGAGCCAAAACCTCCACTCAGCTCCTATTTCCCCCCACTGACGGCTAACTTGTTTGCTCAATTCCCAGAAGAGCTTAATTATCTGAATTGCAAGAAAGCAGAGTCAGTCTCATCATTATTGAAAAGTTTGATCAATTTTAACTTGAGATCACAGATGCTGATGGGCAATGTTGGTTTTGTGTCTCAAAATTGTTGAGTCACAGCCTTGATTTTAAGTGCATCATTTGTGATATTTTATTCCTTAGAGACATGTGTGAAAAGACAAAACAAGCAAACAAACAAACAAAACCCGAGTTATATTAAAACTATGCGCTAGAGGGTAGGGGGCATGCACTGAACTTGGAATCAGGAGACAAAATGCTTTACTGTCTAGTTTTGAGTACATCACTTAGTTCTCAGAGTCTTAGTTGTTCCATTTGCAAAATGGAGATCGGTTTTTCGCTTGATTGTTTGTTTGTTTTGTTTTGTTTTTTACCTACCTACCTCAAAGAACTTCTGAAGAGGCAAACACTAAAAAAAAAAAGTCAAACATTGCAATTGTAATTTAAGAGTATGAAAAAATGAAATATTGTTATTCCTACCAACGGTTATCTTGAATGGCTACATTTTTATTTTTATAAAAAAAGTGAGGTAAAGGCAGAATTCTATATATTCTTATTCTGAAATTTTTGTAAAAGTAATTTCTGGGATTCTTAAAATGTCCCATAGTGTAGCACCTCTCCACCCTCACTCCCTTATCCATGGTTTCAGTTTCCATGGTTTCCATTACCCACAGTCTTTATGAGAGAGATGCAGAGGAAGATTTGAAATGGATAGAGGAGAAAGCAGTGTGGTTACTCAGGCAGAGATTGAAGTGATGCAGCCATGAACCAAGGAAAGATGGCAGCCACCAGATACAAGAGTCAAGCAACATATTCTTCCCAAAACAATTCAGAGAACACACATCCCTGATTAACACCTTGATCTCTGTATGCCTAGTTGAAACTGATTTTGCATTTCTGGGTAAGGGAGAGTAAGGGAATGAACATGCATTATTTTAAGCCACCAAGTTTGTCATAATTTGCTAAGCAGCAATAGGAAACTAACACACTGACCCTCCCATCACCTCAAAGAATATTCTAGATAAAATGTTGAGTTCCAAAACCCCTAGCTTCTTCCAAAACCCCTAGCTTACCACCTCAAACCTTTGTTTCACTGCCCCCTTCTAGCTCTTGAGAAGTCCTGTTTGCAAAATTCAACATTGCATTCTCAATGAGAAATTGTGGGATGCATTGTCTTCTCATAAATGCTCCCTTGCATCCTGGGCCATTTATGATACAAAAGGAAAACTTTTAGCTGGAGAAATTGTTAGAGTTAAATGAATTGTAAAATATGAAGTGGAGTTTCCCAAGTGTAATGATTCAAATTCTCTTTAATGGTATGAGAATAGATCTGACTTTTTCTTAGTTTAAGTTCTTTCATTTTCTTTTCTCCAATGAATTATTGCACATGATGTGTCTTACTGGATTCTCTTAAGAAATTTTCCATAGGAAAATAAAGGAGTACATCGTGTAGGATTTCTCTTTCTCCTCCTTTCAGGCATGTTGTTTATTTCTTTGTTGAAGTCATTGGTGACTTAGTGCCCCTGTTTTTGCTGGGAAACAAAAGAACTTCACACTGCAGGATCTTGAAAGTATAAGAAAAAAAAATGGATGAGTCTTCTTATAAGATTTAAGACCACAGATTTTTGAATATGTTTAAAAAGAAGCAGATTAAGAGAAAATAATTTTGTTGGAATTTCTAAAATTTGTCATTTCTCTTGGCTGAGAGATTTTCCTTCCTACATAGAATACATTGCTGTTCTTGCCCCCCACTCTTATAATTAACTAAACGAGGACAACTCAGAGTTGTTTCTCCAGTCAATTTTGGATAAGGAATAATGAAAGAGGTTGTTTTGAATAAATATTGAATTAACAAGTTATTTCTCGGAGATTATCAGTGATTGAGGATATCTATAGGTATTAAGTAACTTGTTGAGATATCCCTTAATCTCTATTATATTCAGAAGAGAATATATTTATTTTTTTGACCCGTACCATGTACTAAATATACTCAGATTTTTATATTTAATAGCATTAATTTTTCACTAACAAAAGCCCCACCAACAGGTTTTTTTTTTTCACGATTTATTTATTTATCTGAGAGAGGGGGAAACAAAAAGACAGAGGGAGTGACAGAAGGAAAGGGAGAGAAAGAATCTCCAAGCAAACTCCCTGCTGAGTGCAGAACCCTACAGAGCTGCCTTCCAGGGCCCCAAGTTCATGACCTAAGCAGAAATTGGATGCTTAACTGCTTAAGCCACCCAGGGACCTTGGATAAACAGATGGACTAAGAAAAGGTAAAGGAGGTTGAACTAATACTAAATTTTTGATCTGGGCACTGCTAACAAATGTACACTTATTTAAAAAACACATAAACTTGTATCCTTTTAATTTGTATACTTTTCTGAATATATCATATATCTAAGAAATTCATTTAGAAGTATAAAGAAAAAAGTGGCAAAGTGATTAAAATGCTTGCAGTGAAGTAAAAGGAAAACTATTTTTAAATGGAACAGCATTGGGGAATAAAAAAATCTCATTCTTCTTATATTTTTAAGAATTTGTCACCTTTGTTGTGGAAACACCTTATGTATTATTTAACTAAACTACTACATTCTCTTTTGCTTAGTTAGGAATGTTGTTGGTTTGGGTCAGTTATAATGAATGCACCATTGAGTAAGTAATAAGCTGGCATATCACTGTAGCCTAATTTAAAAATTTCAAAGTATAATCGTCTGAACGATGAAGAGTTAATTTCAAAATTATGTTTCAATTAAGCAAGCAACACAGAGTCATTTTGTACCCTCTATACACATTTTGGAGCAGCAAAAAGTTTCCATTCTTTTTTTAGCATTGAGTAATTTTATTTAAAACCCGGATCTTCTGAAGGCACCCGGGTGGCCTAGTCAGGCATCTGACTCTTGATTTTGGCTCTGGTCTCAGGGTTGTGGGGTTGAGGCCTACATGGGGTTCGCCCTCAGTGCATCGTCTACTTTGTTCCTCTCCCTTTGCTCCACCCTCCCCCACCCACCAATTGCTCTTTCTCTCTCTTTCTCTCAAATAAATAAACAAATAAAATCTTAAAATAAACAAACCAGGATCTCCTGTAATAAAATGGATCGAGGGCTTAGAGTAGCACACAGTTGATGAGGAGTGAGAAATTTTTGCATTGACAGCAGGAGAACTTATTAGCATTGAGATAAACTTGTATTTACATTTTACAATTATTTTTGTATATTTTAAAATGTGTGCCCCTAAATGTCAAATGGTAAAGATTATATTCTGCTTAATGTCTATATTTTGAGAAGAAGAATATCATGAAATTGGGATCTTTTAGTTCTGCAAGGAAGTCAAGTCCTAGAAATATTCAAAAATATGTTAAGATTCTTCAAGGTCCTTTAATTAGAAAGGAAAATTCAGGATTACACCAGAAATTTTAGTGTTAACTGGCAGATACCTTGACAGGGGAAGTATATAAAGGCCTAATGTGGGAAATGAGGAGTGGGTAGATAACTTAAGTCTCAGATGGAAGTAAAATGGAAGAAATGGAAGAGTGGGAGTAAACTCTCATTAAAATAAATGGATAAAAGCATTTCCATGAACAGGTTGATATATTAGTAAGCACTGGAGGATCTGGAGGTGGGGAATGGAAAGGATGCAGATAAAATGGAAATGCCTTCATTCATAAAGTGGTGGGCTGACAAAATAAAAATACAGACATAAATTGTGCTCTAGTACTTGAAGAGTTCTTCCATCAGGGAAATTTGGGTGCAATCAGACTGTGTACTTCTTTAAGAGAAATAATAACTCAGTCTCAGAGACATTGGCTCAGAACTTTCAGGGCCTTCAAGGCATATTCACATTTTTTTCTTATATGGGTGTTGTTTAATTTACCTGGTATCTTCTTCAATTTGAATGGTTGCAACAGAGTACCATAGACAGGGTTGCTTAAACAACAAATATTTATTTCAGGTAGTTCTGGAGGCTGAAAACACAAGACCATAACGTGAACAGATCTAGTGTCTGGCAAGGAAATACTTTCTGATTTACAGATGTTTGTCTTTTCTATGTATCCTCTACAGGATGGAGAGAGAGAGAGAGAGAGAGAGAGAGAGAGAGAGAGAGAGAGAGATACTTTCTTATTTCTCTTCTTATGAAGGAGCTAATACCACTCATGAGACATGACTTATGATTGTTTTTCTACCAAAGCCATCACCTCCTAACACCTTCACATTAGGGGTTTGGATTTTGGGAGGACACAAATATTTAGTCTATAACACAAATATTTAGTCCATAACATTTTCATAGTATATGAAAATAATATTTTAGTACCTCCCAAATTGAATACTTTTTTTATCATTCAGTCCTTTACTCAATAATAAAATAGATTTTATGCTTCAGTTGGCTCAGATACCATAATGGCGAACAAAAATGGACAGTCTCAATGCATGTAATAAATTATCTTATGTAGTCTGGTGAGGAGCAGAGATAGTCTGTTGAGCACAGTTGTGAAAAATAATACATTACCTAGAAAAATTGTGAGTGTGTCTAGAATGAGGGTAAATAGTGTTCCAGACAGAGGCAACGACATATGCAAATGCAGATTAGATGTATTAGCATATGAGAGTATTAGACAAAGCATAGCACATTTGGGGAACTGAAGCAAGTCCACTGGTGCTGAGAAACAGAAAACAGATGGCAGTACCATTTGAGGTACATCCAGAGGATCAGAAAATAAAGAGTCTTGTGCATGTGTGTATGTGTCAGTTTTCTTATTCTAAATACAGGGAAGCCTACTCTCTTTCAGTCCCATCCATGATTTGTAGAACGTAAGGAATAGCTTGGAGGACATTAGGGGAAGAAAGGGAAAAATGAAGAGGGAAAAATCAGAGTGGGAGACAAACCATGAGAGACTATGGACTCTGGGAAATGAACTCAGGGTTTTGGAGGGCGGAGGGGGATGGGTGAGCCTGGTGAGGCATATTAAGGAGGGCATGGATTTCATGGAGTACTGAGTGTTACATGCAAACAATGAATCATGAAACACTGTATCAAAATAAACTAATGATGTGGGGCACCTGGATGGCTCAGTGGGTTAAAGCCTCTGCCTTCGGCTCAGGTCATGATCTCAGCGTCCTGGGATGGAGCCCCTCATCAGGCTCTCTGCTCAGCCTGCTTCTCCCTCTCTCTCTGCCTGCCTCTCTGCCTACCTGTCAACTATCTCTATCAAATAAATAAATAAAATCTTAAAAAAAAAAACTAATGATGTACTGTATGGTATCTAACATAACATAATAAATATATATATATACATATATATATAAATAAATAAGTACAAGGAAGCCATTGAAATATTTAAACAGGAGATAAAATGATAAGGTTATAAGGTTTTTGTTTTAGAAAATCTCCTGACTGCAAGCTAGAAAAATGAATTAGAAGGTGTTTCATGCAAGGCTATTGAGGTAGCCCAGATGAGAGATGGTAGTAGTTTGGTTTGCAGTTGGATGAATAAAAATAGGTAAATTTTAGAAAAATATAGGTAAGAAAGTCTTAATACTATATACCAAGAATTGAGTGAGAAAGAGATTGATTAACTAATAGCTGCCTGGTTTGTGTGTCTTGGAATATATGTTGGGGCCATTTAAAAAATAATGATCCAGTTCTATGTGAAAGTGCGTGAGTTAAGCTTGAGGACAATGATATCAATATGCCTTTAAAGCATCCATGTACAGATGAGAAATAAGTGGAATAGAGGATAGATTTTGTTTGCCATAAGTCATAACATAAATGATATTTGAGGCCAATGGTGAATGAAATTACTTTAAGAGTATAGTGTGAGAAGAGGAGAGAAGTTAACATTGAGCTGTAGGGAGTTTTAATCAGAGAAATAGCACAGGAAAAAATAGGCAGTTTTTGGTCATGGAATGCAAAATATGAGTCTTTCTAGAAGGAAAAAGTTAGCAGCAATGCCAAATGCTAGTAAGAAGTCAACAAGCTGATAATGGAAGATCATCAAATTAGAGAGAATTCTTCTTGTAGATGAAACAAGTTCAGGGAGCTTGTCTGCTACCTGAGACAGAAGCAAGATAACAGAGATTGTAAGTACCATGTTTCATGAAGGTTAGCTATCAGCGGAGGAAGAAGTAGGGCCGTGATTGAGGGGAATGTTCAACAGATTTTTACAAGGAAGGGATCAAATTGAGAGAGGTTAAATAGGTAAGAAAGCCTGAATAATTGGTACTGAGTTAAAGCTAATGAGAAAGAAAAGAATGGAATTCAAGTCACAAATTCGAAAATATGAGGTACCTGAACAAACCAGGGCACAGAAGAAGTGAGGATTTTTAAAGGTGTTGTTGAAGTCTGAAATACTTGTGAATTGTGAGACAGAAAATAGATCAGAGCAAAATAGAACAATTGGTGTACCAAGTAAAGATTGCATTTGTGCTTACTATTCATAAATACAAAGTAGAACCTATGTGCACTTTTTTGTGACTTTTTCCAATGGAACACAGTTATTTTGGTTCTGATTGTAATATGTAGTAAATATACTAGGTGGACTTAACTAGTTTGGAAGTTTTGGGGTACATAAAATAGAAAAATAAACAAGTGTGGTCAATTTTACTACTGGCAAGTGTAAACTTGGAATGATGGACCATGGACTTTGTTTGAATAAGGAAGAAAATGATGTTGTTACAAACAAGTGAAGTTGTTTTTCTGCCTTTGTGCATGTAAAGTTTGTAAAGATATGGAAACTGTGGCTAAATAAATATAGAAGTTCCATACTTAAAGAGAATAAGGAATTAAAGACAATGTTCACAATTTTGTTTACCTACAAGGTCTACATTGAGCTATAAGGTTGCAATGGTTATATATGTCTATATTATCTTTTATTCTACTCTTATCTTACTCTCTGTTCACATCTTGAGGTGGTCATTCATCAGAGGGCACAGAGCCTTCACACTGAACTATTCCTGTCTGATAGTGTAGCAGCATCTTACAAGTATTAAATTAAGGCTAAAACAAGACTCTATGGAGATTATTTCAGTCCCCTCATTTTGAAGATGATCTCTTTAAGATTCAAAGTAGTAGCATGATAAAGGATATAGAGTAGTTAGGAGAGCTGTAACTCAAACTGACATCTCTTTAACCTTGATATTGTGCAGTCTCCATAGTCTTAATTGTCAGTGACATTATAGATTAGGATATTGTCATTGCAGAAGATTACTCAAACAAAGTATATCCAAAGTAATTAATCTCTGGTTAATTTCACCATATAACTATCCCAGTATACTCCAAGGTATATCAATCCCTGAAATAATATTAGAGATATTTCTATGGTACTATGGCATGTGATTAAAGAGTAACTCCCAGAAGAGCAGAGAAAAATTATATGGAAGGGTTATTTAAAAAGAGAGAGAGAGAGAGATTTCCTTTGGATAGCAGTAAACACTAACTCTGTCTACTTAACATGTTTTTCTCAAACAATGTGATATAATATTAAGCTGATTTATTCTTAGTTTAAATAAATCAGTTGACTTTTTGTTAGGAAATTTAAAATTGAATATCACTTGAGAGAAGTCAGCTACAATATGGATTAAAAGACCTAACATAAAGGTATAGATAACAATTGTCTACACATAATGTGAATTTCTTGTGAATTAGAAATACTCATCAACTGATAGTTACATGTGATTATTTGTATAAATAAAATTACTTCTTTTTTTGAGATTTTATTTCTTTATTTGACAGACAGAGAGAGATCACAAATAGGCAGAGAAAGCGGGGGAAGCAGGCTCACTGCTGAGCAGAGAGCCTGATGTGGGACCCGATCCCAGGACCCTGGGATCATGACTTGAGCTGAAGGCAGAGGCTTAACCCTCTAAGCCACCCAGGCACCTTAAAATCACTTCTTTTAATTTCTGTAATCTCTCAGAATCTTACAGAAAGCTTACTATTTCAGAAACCTTGGACTGATGTACAGAATTCATAAAGTCAACTTCCCTGACTTCTAATACTATAACATTTACAAATATTCTACTGTACACATATCAAAAGGTTGATTGTAGGCCAGCTAAATATCTCTGGCATTCAACATGAATTTCTCTTGACTAGATTCATGTACTATGGTCAAGACTGATATTTTTTTAATAGTTGATTGAAATAATGCACCAATGCTGAAATAAACAAGTTGAAGATACATCACCAACTCCCCTCACCTTACACTATAATAGTATAAATCATCTCATAGATTTATACAGTTTAGATTCTGTATACCAATCTCTATACATCAGTAGGAACCCTCTTATGACAATGATGGCATCATGTAATCTTACTAGCTTCTCCAAAAGCAGATGTCTGCTCTTCCAATTCCAGATGTGAGAGGAGCAGTGTCTCTAAATTTAAAACTCTTAACAAAGATGTTTACTAAGCTTATGTAATTCATTACCGGTTTTGTTTAGTTAAGTATCTTAAGTGCCTATACTGATTTCTGACAAATATTAGGTGTTCAAGAAATACTTCTTAAATAAATAAGATAGACACAAAAGATTAAACACCAAGGATCACTGTCAAAATAAGAAAGCACAAAGCAAGTCTATGTCATTCAAACTTCTTTTCCTTAACAAACATTTATAGCCACTGAAGAATCTTTTTATAAAATTGTGTTTGAGATTTAAACTATAAGTAAAAATATTAAGTTCATGCTTGTTAGCTAAAAGACAAACATTTAAAGTAAAAATAGATAACAACCCTGGATTTTTGTAAGTGGATTTTTACTTTAGTTTGCCAGTTTGATCATATATTACCAACTGGAAAAATGCTATGTGTCATTACATTCACTTCAGAAGACTAGGGATTACAATTGTTTCCAGCGTACAAAGTCAAACAAAGGTCACAAAAGCAAATTAATTAAATGTTTGAATCAAAAAGCTGTCTAAAATGATCACTTGTTGTTCAAATTTACAAAATCCCAAGTCATCCCAACAACACTGTTGGAACAGAAGCAGTATTTCCTAGAGGTTGAGAGTAGCTTGTGAATAGTAAATTGTGATGCCAGAGGCAAATATCAATTTTAGATATTCTAATTCTCTAACATATTTTTAGCTAGGAATGTACAATAGCAGGGAAGAGGCATCTTTTCTTCAAAATTTAGTGATGAGATGAAACTCAGGTGGAACAAAGATTCTCGAGTTGAGTTGAGTGGACATTCAAACAATCAAGATACGTGCTCATTATATACAGAAAGTGGATACTTTATCAAGAACAGCAACCAAAGTAATATTATACGTTAGCTCTTTGATTCAATGAAAGATACTTAGAGCATGATAATAACACCATCAATTGAAAAGGTGTTTTGCAAGTAATAATGATTGAAGTATCAAAATTAATTTCTGAATGGTTAACTTTTGAATTTATATTCAAATCTATTTAAATGTATTCCTGTTTAAACATCACTTTCTCTTATATTTGAGCATATTCTTTATGAAGGAAAAGAAAAAAATGGATCCAGATATACTAGTGAATTAGGATTTTCTGACTCAGCCCACTGCCCATCTGATCTTACTCAACTATAGTAAGCAATCATTTCTGATTGATTATATATCATAGCAATTACAACTTATCTTGAATTAAAAAAAAATCTTGAATTATACTTAATTATGCCTGGCATGATCAAGAAGTAACAACGGCTGGAAATTTCTGGAATTTCACAGTCAGTTTGCAAACTTAGTTTAAAAATATTCCTGGGGTGCCTGAATGGCTCAGTGAGTTAAAGCCTCTGCCTTCAGCTCAGGTCATGATCTCAGGGTCCTGGGGTTGAGGCCCTCTTCCTCCTCTCTCTCTGCCTGTCTCTCTGCCTACTTGTGATCCTTCTCTGTGTCAAATAAATAAATAAATAAATAAATAAATAAATAAATAAATAAAATCTTTAAAAATATTCCCAGAAAGTGGGGCCCCTGGGTGGCTCAGTTGTTGAGCATCTGCCTTTGGCTTAGTTTGTGATCCTGGGGTACCAGGATTGAGGGCTCCTTGCTCAGCTGGAAGCCTGCTTCTCCCTCTCACACTCCCCTTGCCTGTGTTCCCTCATTAGCTGTGTTTCTCTCTGTAAAAAAAACAAAAAACAAAAAACAAAAAAACCTTAGAAATATTCCTGGAAAGGGACAGGATAAGAAAACAAAAATATAGACCAAAGCATACTGGAAAAACAAGAAATATAGAACAAAGAGAGATCACCATCTTAATGATGAAAGGTTCATTATACTTACTGATTTTTTTTTAACCTAGAAAGTTATGTGATATTAAGGCACTCTTCCTCCTGTGCAGCTTGTAGGATATTAATTGGCAAAATGTCTTGGAAGTAGAATCAAACAGTACTTACTACAGTTAATATGCACATGTTCTATAGTCTTTTTTTCAAGCACATATTCTATGGTCTTGAGAAACTTCTGAGTGAATGTGAAAGGAGATATGTAAGAAGATGTTCGTATTAATGTAATTTGTTGTAGCAAAGGCTGGAGGCAATGTAAGTAACCATCACAAGGGTAATAAATAAGATATAAACTAAATCTACATATTGAAACATGACTATAGCATTAAACATAATATTTGGATGAATAAGAGCCCACTTTATGAGTGGGGAGAGGGTTAAATCCCATTCAGAATGTACTGCGACCTGAAAACTGGGGAAGGCTTAGACATATGTTGGGCAGATTACATTAACACCCTCTATGAATGTTATGATTTTTGTTATTTGATTCTTTAATTATAAGCATGATCACCCTTTAGAATTATTAATACTGTCTTCTTCACCCCCTCAACTTCAACCATATTAGTTTCCTTTATTCTATTGCATTCTTCTAGATAGTGTCTCAGTATACAAGCAATTTTGCATGCAGTGTTTCTCTTGCCTAGAATGTTCTTCTGTAAGAAACAAATACAGCTCCTTCATATCTTTTTGTAAATATCACCTTTTCTGTGAAGTCTTCCTAGCCACCATATTAAAAATGTCAAGTCTGCCAGAACCATAGAATTCTTGTCTCCCTCCTACTTTTCTGTTTCTCCTTAGTTCTGTCATTTACCTCTCTCTCTCTCTCTCTATGTATGTATATATATGTATATATATGTAAATAATGTATTTTATCATCTCTTTCTTTTTGCTTATGTAGTAAAATGGTCTGAGCATTATAAGTGTTCAATAAATATTTGCTAAATTATTTTTTAAAAAAGATTTTATGTATTTATTTGACACAGAGACAGACAGTGAAAGAGGGAACGCAAGCGGGGGGAGTGGGAGAGGGAGAAGCAGACTCCACGCAGAGCAGAGTCTGAGGTGGGGTCCATCCTGGAACCCTGAGATTATGTATGACCTGAGCCAAAAGCAGATGCTTAATGACTGAGCTACCCAGGTGCCCCTATTTAATTTTTTCTAAATATTTATTTGATCTGGCATTACTTTTGCTAAATCACATTTGTTAATTTTTAAATTTGTCTTTGACATCTATATATTTTCCATCTATTAGTCTTTAAAATTTCTCTATTTTTAATTCAGATATGCGTTTTCTAAATCAAATGTAAATAAATTTGTTTTTCTCTTAATCCAGTCAGATTTGTGGTATTTATTTGTTTTATGTTTATTTTTCCGGCATACGATAAAAAAAAAAAACTTTAGAGAAATGGGTAATATATGTTGTGCTTAATTTTTTCAGTGCCTAGTATAGTTTCTGCAGATAATTACAGCTCAACAATGCTTTTTTATTTAAAGAAATTGGTACATGAATAGTTTTTTTTTCAAAATATGGAACTAGATAGCAACTTGTAATGAAGATAGTGTAGGTTGTGAATTCAAAATAACACAAGCTGAATCTTTACAGCAAAACTAAATATTATTTTTTCAAATTTTCTCCATGTATGCATAATTACATAAATATTTATAATTAGAAAATACACAGTTATATATTTTTTCAATTATATATGTCAATTATATATAGCCAATTGGAGTGAAAACAAAAATAAAATTTAAATACTATTCGTGTCTTCAGGAAATACTTAAGAAATGTGTAATTTTCAAGTTACTTATTTATGTGATATTATTCTCTTATGAAGAATTAATTTTTAAAATTTCAGGTTATGAAGATGAAACTCAACTTATTTTTTCTGAATTTTTATTTAATTTTGATGTTAATATAAATCCATTTCATGAAGCAGTTTACTATATTATAGTAGCAAATCAGTTTGACATGTTAACTATTTTCCCCCAAAATAGGTAATATTATTAAGTAAAACCATGTTAGATATTGGTCTTTCACTAAAGATTCAGTTGAAAAATAACATGACACTTTCTTTTTAAAATTAAATTTTGGTAACTTAAAAGTTCTGGCGACTGAAATCCTGAATTATTTTTTACTTTTACCTGTTCTACTTTAAATAATCTTTCTACATTGGAAACGGTTGCACACTTAGATCACGACTCACATTTTGGCAAACAGAATTAGAGGGGGAGAAGACTCTGGGTAATATATTAGGGTTATTATAATACAAATCACCAAAAAAGCTGATAAAACATAAGTAGCTAAAAATCACACGCAAAAAAGTCTCTAGTCTCATGAATCTTGTGGCTTTACTACTGCAGTAGATAATCACCATGGTAAAAGCCTTAGAGAGAAAATAAGGGTAGCATAAGTCTTGGAAGATAAATTAAGAAAGCAAAAATCCCATTATTGTGGATAATATTATTCAGATTACTATGTCAGAAGGGCTGAATAAATTAAGGAAGTTCCATCTTACTGAGAATTAAAATAATGATTTGCAAAACATCACACGATACTACTGAATCTTTGGGTTTCTTCAAAGAAAACTCTGATTTAAAATTCTAGAAAAGTTCCTACAGAGATAACGAAGTGAAAACAATACAATTCATACTGATCTTTTTAAAAAACTCTGTTCTTGATTTCTATATTTTGGTCTTATATTCTTAGGGATTAAAATAATAAAGATCTAAGTAAGAGAGCTGAAGATTTTCCCAGAAATTGAAAAATCTTATTTTATCATTGTTCCTTTTTCTTACTTTGTTCTTTTTCCAGAGTTCATTGCACTTCTGATTCAGGTTAGGAGAAAGTGAAATGAACTTCCACTTAGATTGGATAATGGACTATGCTATTGGCTGATAGTGCTCTCTCTCCAATTTAGACTCTACCTAAGATTAATCTTTCTTTGCATGAGAAACACTCAACCTCTCACCAGCATCATGTGCCTTCTGTTCTGAGAAGCTCATAAGTACTCTAACTCTGGTTTGGGAAAGGGATCAGAAGGAATATTTTTCAGCAGCAAATGTATTCTAATTCAGGTTGCAGGTGAGAGCTGGGCCCTAAATTATAGAGAATTAAGTCCTGGGAATCTCTCACTTTTCTAATGCCAGAATCTAAAGAATATTAGATTACCTCTCTCTCTCTCTCTCTCTATGTATGTATATATATGTATATATATGTAAATAATGTATTTTATCATCTCTTTCTTTTTGCTTATGTAGTAAAATGGTCTGAGCATTATAAGTGTTCAATAAATATTTCTAGATAATTATCTCTACAGAGAAAACTTTAGGCCACAATGTGGTTACGTGTTACACAGGTACATAACAAGGCGAGTGCAGATAATTGCGGTATTTTTTTTTTCTCTTTCCCTTCTATCCCCTCATTCTCACTTTAATCCAGTCATCTGTTTACCACATCCTTGTAGGTTAAGCAAAGAAAATCCAGGAAGTATGTGACAGGAGGTGCTCCTTGGTGACTTTCCATCTGTTTTTCGAAGCATTGCATACCTCTCCCAGCTTAATCCACCTCCTTCATTTACTTGGCACCCTTCTAGTTAAGTCTGAGTGGCTTGTAGATTGCAAAGTCTATGCTACTTGTATTGAATGGATAAATTTAGAAGACTAATATTCTAATTTTGTGGAAATAAAACGTGGCAGAAGGAAAGAATAAGGAAGAACTATATGCACTAATATGGATGGAACTCTAAGGCACGTCTTTCAAAAAATACCTATAGTATTAACTAATATGTTAACACACATCATATTCTCCCCCACTAGAGAAACATGCATATGTCTTACTGGTACATAAATGGATGTAAATATTAGAAAAAGAAAGTGATTATCTGGTGATAGCAAGATTCAAATTTCAGAAGTGCAAGATGCTAAAAGAGGAGATTTTTCCCATCTATAAAGTTTTTATTATTGATTTTTTATAAGCAGAATGTATCCATTGCTTTACTTGCATAATTTACAAAATAAACAGAAGAAAGTGAGAAAGGGATGGAGGGAAGGAAAGAGAAAGAGAGGAAGTCTTTTGATCCATTCAAAATATTTAAAAAAAAAAACCATAATTATGTAATTATCTGGTTTACAGTAGATGGTCAAAAGATTTCTGCTGAAATGGTAAATAAATGACAGATTTGAAAGATATATGCCTTAAGTCTTACAGCAGTGTTGTTATTGGAAATTTAATGAGGCAGGATAATCTTATTAGAGAATTAACTGTCTCATTTTTCTGCTGTAGGCTTCTTAGAAATAATAAAATATATGTTGCATCTATATTCAAAGAAGTATATAAAGCTTTGAATCTTTGAGTTTCCTTTGTGACTGAAAATCTTTTGATTCTAAACCCTATCAGGATCATAATACCCTTAAAAGTATCTTTATACCCCTGTGTACTATTCTGATTGAAATTCATAGATAATGTAAATCATCTAAACATTTAAGTAAGTCAACACAAAATAATTGAAACAAAGAAATAAAAATATGTTAACTATAAAGCAATATATAATTTAATATGTGCCTATTTGCATTAGTTTATTAGATGTCATGAATTAATTAGTGGTTAAAACCATCTATGCAAATGCAGACTAACACAAGTATGTTTCAGTGGCCACACAAATGCTTTAGCAAATGTTGTCTTTGGAGATATGGTAAGTCGTAGAAAAGTTCTTAACATAACAATATCCAGTCTTCCATTAATATTCACACATGAAGCTTGCATGCTTCAAGAAATTGATTTTATACTACAATCTTGAAAAATTCATTTATGTTAATATATAAAATGGGGTTAGATCATATGATCAAATAACAACATTGGCATTTTCATCTAAATGAACACCTATCAAGACTCTTGAAAGTCTTAAGCATGTGAAAAATTCTTCATTATGTGGATCTGTTCAGTAAATTGCAGAATGTCTGGTATGGTCCTGTCCCACTAGATGTAATTCTCTAACCCATCAACGTGGCCATGAGAAACATACCAACGTTCCCTAGGTTTATCATCCTCATTAATAACCACTGGCTTAGACCCTTGGAAGTGATTATATTGCCCTAGGTGGCAAGTGGTCTGACGAAAGTGGCTTCTCAAAGACAAGAAAGGATAAGGGAATTAGGATACAGCTAGGATGCAGCTAGGTTCAGTGAGAGGTCACAGGAATGATACTGTTTCTCTCAGTGGTCAAAATCTAGTCCCAGCTCCTATGGGGTATATACAGTGGTAAGGTAGCTGTGTAGATGTTTGGGAACTGTATGCACAAGTTTGGCTCAGATGGATGAATGTAATAGTAGAGCAATTTGCTTTTGAGTGGACCTTGTGAACCTGGGCAAGGATCCTGAGAACAGCTGACAGAAAGGCTGACGAACAGATCAGAGCATTTTTTCTGGATTCTATGAGCCCAAGTTTAGATGCTAAGAAAGTAGATTTACCTATTCTTCATTTTACTCACAAAAAAAGGTCTGAGTCAAATTATAATTTTCATTTTGAAAAGCATTGAAATAAGTTAACTTTTGGTTAGAGAGGTTAGACTGAGTACATGCACTTAGCCTCTCTCTTTTGAAACCCCACAGCCACAACAATGAAAAGTAAATTTAAAAATGATAGGGACAATAATCAATTTTTGAAAATATAAAATAGTAGTTAATTAACGAAAGTAGTCCTAACCTAGAAGTGGGGATGCAAAGAAACAATCCTAACTCTCTCTCTATATATATTTATCTCTATATCTATCTATACATATTTTTTTCTGGAAAGGAAAATATTTTTGGGGAATAAATATTGTACCAAAAAATATGGTAATTGGTTTAAGTCTACATCTTAATCTGCTAGGCTGCCAGAACAAAATATAATGGCTAAGTAATACAAACAATCAAAACTGACTTTATCACAGTTCTGGAGATAAGAATTCCAAGGTCAAGGTGCAGCAGAATCAGTATCTGGTGATAGCTCTCTGTCTGGATTGCAGACAGTTGTCTTCTCACTGTGCCTTACATAGCAGAAGTGGGGTGGAAGACAGAAAGAGAAAACAAAAGCTATCTAGAAAATTCTGGGAAAGATTTCAGTGTATTAAAAACAATTTGTTTTAAACTTCGTATTTACAGATAAAGAGATAACGCATACACTGGAATCAAAATTGTTATTTTTAAATCATTTAATTAATTTATTTATTAACCTATTAAATATGTACTGACTGCTCACTAGACTTTGTTACACT
This sequence comes from Spilogale gracilis, assembly GCA_004023965.1. Taxonomy (NCBI): domain Eukaryota; kingdom Metazoa; phylum Chordata; class Mammalia; order Carnivora; family Mephitidae; genus Spilogale; species Spilogale gracilis. The sequence continues at coordinate 68,948 of PITA01002535.1, forward strand.
ATTTCAGAGGTTTAAGCTATATTCAACTCTGATTAAAAATTATTTCAAAGTTCTAAATCCTTGTTTTACTTAAACTCTAAGCATCTTTATTTCTTTATTTTTTGTCAAATCTGACTCATTTTATTTTTTAATTTTTTTGTTTCAAGTGTTAATTAAAATGCAGTGTAACATTTCTCTTAAGAATAGAACTTGATGATTCAGCACTTACATATAACACCCAGCACTCATTACAAATGCCCTCCTTAATCCCCATCACCCATTTAACGTACTTCCCTACCTCCCTCCAGCAATCCTCAATTTGTTCTCTGGTAGTTTGTCTGTTTTACAGTTTTATGGTCTTGCCTCTTTCTTTTTTTTCCCCTGTTCATTTTTTTTGTTTGTTTCTTAAATTGCACATATTAGTGAAAGCAACAACAGGGATGGAAATAGAGTGTATTTATGCTCAGCAAAATAAGTCAGTTCAAGCATCTTTTTTAAATTTTAGAAATAGGAATAGTAATTAATTTCCCTGGACTACTGTAGGCATTAAACTAAGTGAAATTTGCAAAATTGCCAAATAGATATTTCTTCCTTTGTTTTCCTTCTCATGGCTTACACTAAATGTAATTTGTCATTTCTTTCTTGAATTTACAAAGCAGCTCTTATGAACATTTCACCTTTATTAAAGCAGGCTTTTATTTCCTATTATTTTTATATGCTTTATCATATGCACCCAGATAGATACCCATTTAAAGATAACTTAACGGGCTTTGACTGCTTCTAACTATAAATATTAAAACTGATGACATTGTTAAAACTACTGTCCAAATAAAATATTATTGATATTAAGACATGAACTGACCTTTTAAAATAATGAATAATATGGTTTCTTTAAGGATTTGAAATATAATTTTATTTATGACAAATACATTTTTGTACAACCTTTTTGGAACACATGTTTTATATAAAGCATATCTGCATATGAATTCAGAACATAATCACAAATTCTAATCGCTTGGGAATTTATTTTGAAATATCTATGATTTAAATAAAATGTAGACAGTTTCTATTGAGAAGTGGTACAGTGTCTTTCTAAAAGTTAATTGGAAAATTACTTTCTGAAATAACCAATATAGCTCTGGACAATAATTTGAGATGAGATTAAAATCAAGAGTATAAGCCCTTGCATTAATTAAATAATTCTTGGAAGGCTTGGAGTGGAAAGCTGGTTTTAAGCTCTGTTAATCTGATTAGATTCCAGACCATACAATAAATGTGACTTACTAGGATTTTGTAATCAGTAGAGTCTTTCCTTGTCATGATATCATGATTTTTTGAGTATTTGCATTTCTTTGGTGTCTCTACTGTTACTTAAATCTGTAAATAAAGGTTGTGTTAGACATTAACGGTGAAAGAGAACATTTCTAAAACTTCACTCGGTGGGCAGTTAAAGCTATATCTAAAAAAAAAAAAAAAATCTCCTTATAGAAAATGTTTAAAGAGAAGTCTTAATTAATTTTCCTCTTACATCCTAAGAATGATTTTAATACATTCACAAAGAGTAAGTGCAAGTCTTCCTTACTTTGAGCCAAATTGAATTTCTGACAGGCTTTATATAAATCATACCTTATTTTCTTGCTGAACTACAAAACAAATTCCCAGATGTTTTTTAACATCACGTGCAATGTATTCTTAGAGGGCTGTAGTTTTTAAGAGTTCTTATTGAGTTCTTGTGCACTAAGCAGAGACCTAGGTCACAGACATCAAAAATCAATTGTGACTTATTTAAGCAGAAAAAGAGTTTATTATAAGCATGTTGGTTAGTGCCAAGAAATGCAGAAGTCTGGAAAACAAGGCTCAGAAAATGATCAGAAAAAAGAAAACTTAAAAGCAGCTAGGCTCAGAGCCCAGAACTAGTCCATCAGGATGGATCTTGCCAGAGCTTGTCCTGACACCCTATGAACTGCATGCTTCTGGTTCTGATGCCAGCTCCCTCAATTCCTTGCTTCAGTAGCTTGTTACTCAGTTTGGGGTAGGTCAAGAATTTGTCAAATGCATAAATTTTAGAGACAACAAGAGCCAGGAAAAATAATGTTTGGCATTTGGGACTTCAATAGTGGAAGACTGTTTTCTGTTTCATACCAAATTCTCTTCATAGGATAGTTCCTACTAAATACTGGCAACTGTGAAAAATGCTCATACTGTCTTGTCCCTAGCATCTGAGATTATCAATGATTGATTTATAAATTAACATTATGCCCCAAAGGAGCATAATAAAATGAAAACCTATTATTGCTGTTACCTGAAAACTTATTTTCAGGTAAATAATCTCATTTTTAATTCAATTATTGTTTTGATATTTTCCCTATTCTTCATTTGTTTAATGAGAGATATATCTGTGCAATTTAACATCACTGCTATAAGAAAAAGCAATTCTGTTCTGACTTTGTCAGCCTCTCCCTCAAGCTGTCAATCTATCAAAAATATAAGTCCAGGTAATTAAATTAATATTATATTGACAACCCCACAATTCCTCCTCCTTCTTAACCGTGTGGTTCTAGGGACTGTTCTGATTCTTGATAGCCTAGATCTGGTTTGTACGATCTGCTCACCTTGACCCTGTGGATCAAACCGAACTACTTACCCAAAGCTGGGCCAATAAGAATTGTAGATTTGTTTTCTCACAGAACTTCATTAGACTTTAATGAACTTCCTCATTAGACTCTGAGGCTCAGGCCTGTCAGTGATGACTGTAGATCCTATCAAGGGGTCTGAAGTGTAACACAACACAGGCATGCATGAAGTGTGTTTTCCAGAGGAAGGCAGACATGATAGATGGATAGAGTAAGTCTTGGTGGCATCCTAATCTGTTTATTCCTCTCCTTCTTACAGTTTAGTTTTCCAACCATTTCTTCTATTACAGGTGATGTCCTCACATTCTTCCAATAAATTATCCTTCTTGTCAAAACAAGTTCTATTGATTTTCTGTCATTTGCAACTCAAATTGTTATGACTATTACTAATATTGGAAACCAACTCAAAGCACCTGCTTTACCAAAGCTTTTAGGTAGAAAATCTTATTTCTTCATCTTTCTTTTTTTTTTTGGTACAAATCATTGTACTTTACTCTGCAGGCAGGGCCAGTGGATAGCAGAGAATTTTTAAATCTCTTTTCCCTCTTTTATCTATCCCAAGAAAAGAAATCCAGCAAGAACAAGATGACTTCAACAATAGTATCTGAAGATAGGTTTACTGTTTCTCTTCTCCCTCTCTCCCTCCTCCCTTTTTTCTTCCTCTCTTTCTCCCTTGCTTCATTCCTTCCTTCCTTTTCTGTCTGCCTCTAGCATGAACTAGAAATGAATCAGTGCACAAATCATTCCTTCCTCCCTTCCTCCTTTCCTTCCTCCCCTCCTTCCTTACTTCTTTTTCTGTCTGCCTTTTTCTCTCTACCCTCTCATTCCAGTTTCTTGAATCTACATAAGAATCAAAGTCTCCCCCCCCCCCCGCCCACCTACTTTTTCCATGTTGATATTTACACTGCACATGTAGAGGTTAGTATTTCTCTAGTTTTCTCTTTTTCCAGTGATGAAGTTTCTGAGGTTGGTGCGTTCTGTATGATTCATGGAATCTGCTTTGTGGAATTCACTTCTGAATTCAGTATGGAGAGAACATTCTGAGTTGCTTTAGGTCTCAGCTATGTTTTTTAATCCAGTCTTATGGGAAATCCTTTCCTTTTAAAATATTAAGACTCCAGAGATAAAGTTCACACCCCGATCCTCATTAGGCTTCTTGAATCTTATCTTTAAAGTGTAAAGCTTGGCACCAGATGAATAGAGGATCAATAAATTGGCATTTCTGGTGATACAACAATGTTAAAAGGTGATCTTTATAATCAGTATAATATAAACCTACGTATATTCAGCAATTTGTTCTGTGTTGTGATATATTCTCCTCCATTAGGAATCATATATTCTCTAGCTAATAAGAAAAGAAAAAAATATATTTTTATTCCATATTTTATTTGCTTTTTAAAAAAGATTTTATTTATTTATTTGACAGAGAAAGACACAGCAAGAGAAGGAACACAAGCAGGGGCAGTGAGAGAGGGAGAAGCAGGTTTCCCGCCGAGCATGGAGCCCGATTCCGGGCTCGATCCCCGGACTTCAGGATCATGACCTGAGCCAAAGGCAGACACTTAACCACTGAGCCATCCAGGCACCTCTCTGCATTTTATTTGTAAGAACAGGTCATTTATTTATTAATTCACCCAAAAGTAATTCAACATATGTTTTTAAAACAACTGTAATATCAGGCCCTTTGTACAGTGCTAGGAAGCAGAAAAGCATATATCCTTGCCCTCAGTGTATTTAGGAGAGTGGCGTATCAACTTTGATCAGAGATGTTTCTTCTTTATCAGGTCTGTGTTTGTTTGTTTGTTTAGAATACTAGGAAAGTGTATTTTCCTCAGAAGTACGAAAATATTTACTTAAAATAGCAAGTTTCTAGCAGTACAAAACCCTGAATGGTCTTTTAAAATATCTTATATTGAGGGGTGCCTGAATGGCTTAGTAGGTTAAGCATCCAACTCTTTTTTTTTTTTTTTTTTAAGATTTTATTTATTTGACAGAGAAACACAGCCAGAGAGGGAACACAAGCAGAGGGAGTGAGAGAGGGAGAAGCAGGCTTCCTGCCAAGCAGGGAGCCTGATGTGGGACTCGATCCCAGGTTTCCGGGATCATCACCTGAGCTGAAGGCAGTCACTTAACCAACTGAGCCACCCAGGCGCCCCATAAAATATTTTATATTGGGAGGACTGACTTGAATCTTTTTTTCTAGCCTGAACTAGATATATATCAATGCACAAATCCTTAAACTTTATTGGTTTTGATTTTTCTCATCCATAAAATGAGAATAAATTTTGTTGTGCAATTTAAGTAAACAAGCATATGCCAATATGTCAATATAATTACTCTTGCTGTGTAGTCGTGTGGAATAGTAGAGACTGTGAGCCTAAGCCACGCATTTTCAGTGGGATGATCTATTCCCCAAGTGATAAAAAAAATTGGTTCTCAAGGGTAAAAAAAAAATCCACTTTATGGATAATGCATAAGTATACATATATTATATGAAAACATATATAGCTTATTGTGGTGTTAGGATTTTGCAGAGAGGTGATTAAGAAACTAATGTTACTAAAAACTCTTTTGGCTGATTAAAAAATAAAGTGTTAAGAAACACTGACCTAGGCCATAATCTAGTTTTCTCCTCTAAATGCCTATAAGACCATAGAAATATTACTTCTACTAGATTCCATTTCTAATTTTGTTAAGTTGTGTATCATCAAAATGTTCTTAGCCTACTTCACAGGGTTGTATGGAAAGCCAAATGAAACTATCTCTGTGCAAATACTTTAAAGGGTGTAAATTATCAGATATCATTAGTGATACTTGACCATCATGGCTAAAAATAAGATACAATTCCTGGGGCCCCTGGGTGACTCAGTTGGTTAAGCAATTGCCTTCAGCTCAGGTCATGATCCCGGAGACCCGGGATCAAGCCCCACATCAGGCTCCCTGCTCGGCAGGAGACCTGCTTCTCCCTCTCTCACTCCTCCTGCTTGTGTTCCCTCTTTAGCTGTGTTTCTCTCTGTCAAATAAATAAATAAAATCTTTAAAAAAATAAAATAAAAATAAAAATAAGATACAGTTCCTAATGAGAAAACAAACAATCTTATATTTGGGACCATTCAAATTCTATCCTGTAAATGAGAGCTCTTTTACAAAAGGAGATGAGAATAGCAACAACTTTGAAATGTGGCAGATTCAGGCATATTACTAAATTCATTTTGCAGAAAAGTTGCCTATTTTTTAGTTTAGGAAAATAGTAAAGAAAGGAACTTTCTCTGGCAGGAGCATCACTTCTTGCCTCTCAGACCTGGTGCCCTACCCTTCACTCCTCAAATCAGACTCATTGTCTTTTGACTATGAAATATATTGTGTCATCTAGGATAGTTTGAACACTTATGTCCCTTCTCTTCAATCCCAGTGAAACTTATTTCCTTTATTTATTTATTTTTCACTCAAAAATATGCATTGAAGACCAATGATGAGCTGGTTGTTGTCCTAGGTACTGAACATATGCCAATAAAAAAAGCAGACAAAATTCCTAAGAGCATTTATATTGGCTTGACCAAACTTGAGTTAAGCTTCTCTCCTTCACCCAGGAACCTGCACTTAGGGCCCCTCCCCACCACTGAACTCTGCCGGTGCCAGCATACAACCCCACTTTAAGATCTTTCCGAGAATAGCTGACCTCATAATAAAATAGTCTCTAATCTACTGTTCTATCAAACAACACTTTCATCCTACTCACTGGTACCCAGTTCTTTCTAGCTTTGTTTACTACTCCCGGTAGAAGAAAAGCCCTTCTCTGACTAACATTTAAGATGCTGCAATTCTCAGGGGCAAAATGTTCTTGCTGAAATAACCCCTTTCTCCATTGCAATTGTCTCTTTTCCTACTCCTGCAATAATGCATTTTAGTAAGTCTCTGCTTGCGTAAATCTGGATTTGTTTTTTATTTGTCAGTGCTTATGCATAAATAGATGACAATTATTATATGTGAATGTCTTGTAATGGGCATAATGCTCACAATATCCCTCTTAAACTGAAGGGAGTTGGTTTAGCATTATACTTTAGTGTTGTTTCTAGTATCCATTCCTGATAGGTGGCATTTAGGCATTTGATCTAGATGGAAAGCAGTTTAAGTTTTGTCTCATGGGCCAACAGTATTTGTGATGACTTTTAGAAACCCGATACTGAAAAGGACTCCAACGCAGGATGCATTCTCAGGAACAAATAATGCTCTATCAATAATTTTGTGGATTTGGCTAGTGGACATAGATACACATTTAATTCTTATATGTCATCCTCCCTAAGCCTCTACCCACATATTCCCAGATGTTCTTACTGGTTTTCATGACATGTTCATCTCATTTTTTGATTCCCATTACCTAAACCCATGGATACTTTCCCTTTTGATCTATTAACTGCTTGTGTGTTGTCTTAGCTTACCAGTAAGAATCATTCTCTCTCTCTCTCTCTCTCTCTCTCTCTCTCTTTCTCTCTCTCCCTTTCCCCCCCCTCTGTCATTCCTCTTAAATTTTCTGAGTTCCTAAACTCTTTTTCCATATTGCCCTGTCCATTTTTTTCTTCATATGTAATAGATAATGAATGAAATATGGCTTCTGTCTTTTGGAACAGATAAAAGCCAAAGTCAAAAAGAATTTCTTGACACACAACATAACTTCACTTCTAAGCAACTTGAAGATCACTTTACTTATAATCAGTAATTAACAGCTTTGCTATTCTTTTGAGCTAAATTTTACAGGTACCTAAAAAACCTGGGTGGTAACACAGTTAAAACACTGCTGATTTTAAATTTAAAGATGACAAACTGTAATCTATACATAAAACCCATGTTTGTGTTGAAGCCTATGGGCGTGAAAAAGAAAAATTGATGTGTCAGGAATGAAAGTACAGAGGGGGGACATTTTCAGTAATCATTTGCAGAAAAAGCTGTAGTTTGGGTCTGCTTTTTAGTTTTTCCTCTTGCATTTTTTTGGAGTTACTTTTTCTGAGAAAATGAACTATATGAATACAAACTAATATTTATGAAGGAGATAGAATGCTTTTGTGTTCCCTGAAACATTCCTGTGTTTCATGTTTCATCTATCTGTATGTTTCTAAGATAAGCAGAATGCAATAAGGTATTAAAAATGGACTAAATGATGGGGCACCTGGGTGGCTCAGTTGGTTAAGCGACTGTCTTCGGTTCAAGTCATGATCCTGGAGACCTGGGATCAAGCCCTACATCCGGCTCCCTGCTCCTTGGGAAGCCTGCTTCTCCTCTCTCACTCCCCCTGCTTGTGTTCCCTCTATGGCTGTGTTTCTCTCTGTCAAATAAATAAAATCTTTAAAAAAATAAAAAATAAAAATAAAAATAAAAATGGACTAAATGAGTGGCTTGTGCAAATGACCTTGTTAGTATATAATTCCTTTTCTTTGAATAAAGGTAAAGGTTGATGTTTTATCATTTTTCTTTGAGGAGCCTATGTATCTCCCAGGGACCTCCCTCCCATTCTGGATCTCACTTTCTTTCAACATGAAAAATGCAATGACAACAATAAAACTTTTTATTTTTCTTTTTGCAAAACATCTGAGGGTAGGGAACCATCTGTTACAGGCCAAAAGGACTGGGCAGAAAAGATAAAGTCTGGCATCACAGTCACATCAGCTGGCCCAGATCTCTGCCAGGCCCCTACCCCAGAGGTGTGGAGAACCCAGGGACACTCGTTCTGGCCAGGCATTCTGCAAGCATGCTGATGTTCACCACACAAGGAACAGCTGCAGGGAGCAGGGGTGGTACAGCAGGTTGTGAGATGAGGTATGGGCTTATGTCAGAGTCATTAAGCTTTTCTGATAAATGGGCTGCAAATTAAATGGTGGTTCCACTAATTAATTTATTTGAGTTGCTGAAATCCTCAGGCCTGACTGTGGCCGTTAGCCAGGTGGAGCGAACCTTCAACATGGGGAGTTTTCTTCCCCCCCCTCCAAAGAATCTGAATTTGGGCATTTGGGCTTACTTGCTGGTAGGGCTTTTCAAGACATCAGCGATGAAAGTATTAAGTGATTCATCTTACTTTTAATGTCTAGAAAGATTTGACTGGTGATGTTAGGAATCAGAAGAATAATCAGACTGCCAAATCTCATAGGTTTCTATTGGATGGCATGTGGAATACCCAAAATGCCACCAGCGAGCCTGCATGGAAATGTAGTTGTTGTAGCTGACTAAGTATGTATGTCTGATTTAACAGACACCTGGGCCATTGAAATGGCAGGATCAGAAGCAGCATGTAGACAAATGTGTCCATCTGCTTCAGGAAGGACCTCTGATATCTATAGCATACCTATATTCACCTATATGCATAGATGTAGGTACACACACATGTATATGTGTATGTATATTTTTTCTAAAAATAAGATCTTATCTTAATAAAAAGAGAAATATTTTTATTCAGTATGTGACAGTGTGTCTCACTGGATTTTAATTGTATAAAAGATCATAAAAATACTTATAATTTTATAAATATAACCAAGAATCTCTTATATATCCTTATTTAAAACAAATGTAATTATAAGCAAATAATTTAAAATACATTTCCTGCATTATTTTCCTTTTTGTCTTTATAATTTAATTCGAGAGAAAAAAGTATATATTTTCCTCAAAAATATCAAGTGCAGAAATATATACAACAGAAAAAAAGTCCTGACAATCCTCCCTTTCACATGGATAACCACAATGAACATGTTTCATTAAATGAACATAAAAATGTAATATATATATAATGTATATATTTGAGTGTGGGTATATATTCATATGTTACACATTTTTCCCCTAATGTATTTTTATTTTTATTTTTTATTTTTTTTAAAGGTTTTATTTATTTGACAGCGAGAAACACAGCGAGAGAGGGAACACAAGCAGGGGGAGTGAGAGAGGGAGAAGCAGGCTTCCCGCGGAGCAGGGAGCCCGATGTGGGACTCGATCCCAGGTCTCCGGGATCATGACCTGAGCTGAAGGCAGTGGCTTAACCAACTGAGCCACCCAGGCGTCGCCGACCCCTAATGTATTTTTAATCATCTTTCTGTATTAGTTGATTTACTTATCTTTCTTTTTTAATGGTTTTATACTGCTTCATTTTATAGATAACCATATGATTTTTAATTTGAACTCATAAATGGACATTTAGTTATTTTTCAGCTTTTTGCTATCACAAGCAATTCTTCCTTGATAATCTTAGTACATACCATTTCCTAAACGTGTGGGTTATTCCTTTTGAGTGAATTGCTAGTAGTGGAATGCTCTGCCAAAAGATATGCACATCATTAATTTGAAGGCTGAGTAATCAATTGATTATTTAACCAACTAAAAAAGAAAAAGTAGAATAAAAGAAAAGTACTTAAAATAGGGGAAAAATAATGCTTTGTAATAATCGATACCTCTCACCCAGCCTTTATACAGAAACTCTTATTCTATTAGTTTTTAACAAATGACATTAACATTTAATTTTATATTACTATATTAATAATTGGCAAGATAATTATTATTAATATATTAATTTTATTAATTATCAATAATATTAATTATTAATTTTGACTTTTATATAGAAACTCTATTCTATTAATTAATCTTCATTGAATACTGACTTTCCTTAAGGACATAAAGCTATATCATTATCTGAATGAGGATATGTTGCATATGTCACAGGATGGAATGGCTTCTAATTAAAAGGTTTGAAGTATTAGGCATACAAATAGGGTTCTTGAAGAAATTAAAATATATTACCAATGCCTGAATTATCGCTCTCATTTCCACTAGCATTTAGCTAATAAGAAACAAGTTATTTTAAATGAAGACCAAATTTGGTTAAACTCAGCTATTAAAAGAATAACTAAAAAGAGTCTACCCTTGCAAATGACTCATTTTGAATAAAAGTTGTATCCTTGTAATAGAATTAAGAACTGTTTTTGAAAGAAATGAACAGACACAGAAGCACACTTACTCTATGTCTTTAGTGTGACCAGCCAGTCCATCATCGATTAGCCAGTCTCCATCTCCACTCTCATTTGTAGATTTTTTTAATTGAAGTATAATTGACAAACAATGCTATATTAATTTCACGTGTATGACATAGTGTTTCAACAATTTCATATATTACTTAATGTTCACCAAAATAAACATCACCATCTGTTGCTACACTACATTATTACAGTATTATTGACTATGTTCACATGCTGTTTTTTATCTTTATGATTTATTTTTTTATAACTAGATGTTTGTACTTCTTACTTCCCTTCATCTATTTTGCCCATTTCCCTACCGACCTCCCCTCTGGCAACCACCAGTTTGTTCTCTTTTAAGAGTCTGTTTTGTCATTTGTTTTGTTTTGTTTTTAGATTCCACATATAGGTGCAGTCATTCGGCATTTGTCTTTCTCTTGTCTGACTTATTTCACTTAGCATCATGCACTCTGTGTTCATCCACATTTTCACAAATGGTAAAAATTTCATTCTTTTTTATGGCTGGATAATATACCATTGTACATATATATACATGACATCTTTATTCCTTCATCTGTTGTTGGACATTTGGGTTACTTCCATATTTTGGCTATTGTGAATAGTGCTGCACTAAACATAGGGATTTATATACCTTTCAAATTAGTGCTTTTGTTTTCTCTGGCTAAATACCCACTAGTGGACATACTGGATCACAGGTTAGTTCTATTTTTTAATTTTTTACAGAAGTTCTATACTATTTTCCTCCGTGGATGCACCAGTTTGCATTTCCACCAAGAGTGCATGAGGGTTCCCCTTTCACCACAACCTCACCAACACTTGTTTCTCATCTTTTTGATACTTGCCATTCTGACTGATGTGAGGTTTTGATTTGCATTTCCCTGATGATTAGTGACATTGAGCACCTTTGGGTAGTTTTGTTGGCCACTTGCATGTCCTCTTTGAAAAAAGTTCCTATTCAGGTCCTTTGATCATTTTTATTCAGATTGAGGTGCTTTTTGTTGTGGTTTGTTTTTATTTTTTCCTTTTTTTGATGTTAAGCTATGTGAGTTCTTTCTATATTTTGAATACTAACCCCTTGTTGGATATATCATTTAAAAATATCTTCTCCCATTGAGTCGGTTGTCTTTTAGTTTTGCTGATTGTTTCCTTCACCGTGCAGAAACTTTATTTTAATGTAGTCCCAAGAAGACATAAGAAGACATATCCATAAGTATGTTACTAGGGCTGAAATCCAAGAGATTACTGCCTATGTTCTTTAGGTAGTGTTATGTTTTCGTGTCTTGCATTTAGGTCTTTAATCATTTTGAGTTTGTTTTTGAACATGCTATAAGTAAATGGCTTAGTTCATTGTTTTGCATAAGGCTGACCAGTGTTCCCAACACCATTTATTGAAAAGATTGTCTTTTTCCCATTGCATATTCTTGCTTCCTTTGTCAAAGATGAATTGACCATATGGGTGTGGGTTTATTTCTGAGCTCTCTATCCTGTTTTATTAATATATGTCTATTCTGTGCCAGTACTAAACAACTTCAGTTACTATAGCTTTGTAGAATATCTTTACATGGGTGCCTGGGTGGTTCAGTCGTTAAGCGTCTGGCTTCAGCTATGGTCATGATCCCTGAGTCCAGGGATCAAACCCAGCATCATCAGGCTCCCTGCTGGGTGGGAAACCTGCTTCTCCTTCTCTCACTCCCCTGCTTGTGTTCCCTCTCTACCTGTGTTTCTCTCTGTCAAATAAATAAATAAAATCTTTGGGGGAAAAAAAGAATATCTTCATACCTGGGTCTGTAATACCACCAGCTTTGTTTTTCTTAATATTGCTTTGGCTATTTGGGGCCTTTATTTGTTCTAGTTCTATGAAAAATGTTGTTGGTATCATGATAGGGATTGCTTGAATCTATAGATTGCTTTGGGCAGTATAGTCGTTTTAATATTCTTCTAATTCATGAGCATGGGATATGTTTCCATTTTGTATGTCCTCTTCAACTTCTTTCACTAGTATCTTATAGTTTATAGAGTACAGGTCTTTCACCAACTTGGTTAAATTTATTCCTAGGTATTTTATTATTTTTGGTCCAATTATAAGTGGGATTGTTTTCTTAATTTCTCCTTCTGCTATTTTATTATTAGTGTATAGAAATACAACCTATTTCTGTATATTAATTTTACATCCTGCAACTTTACTGAATTCATTTAATTTTTGGTAGAGTCCTTAGGGTTTTCTATATATAGTATCATGTCATCTGCAAAAAGTGTCCGTTTTATTCTTCCTTACCAATATAGATGTCATTTCTTTTTCTTGACTATTTACTGCAGCTAGGACTTCCAGTACTATGTTGAATAAAAGTAGTGAGAGTGGACACTTGCTATGTCTTGTTCTTGATCTGAGAGAAAACCTTCTAGTATTTCACCACTGAGTATGATGTTAGCTGTGGGTTTTCCATATATGACTTTATTTTTTTGAGTCATAGTCTTTCTAAATCCATTATGTTGGGAATTTTTGTCATGAGGAGATGTTGTGCTGTGTCAAATGCTTTTTCTGCATTTATTGAGATGACTATATAGATTTTGTCCTTTTCTTGTTAATGTGACGAATCACTGATTGATTTGTGAATGCTGAACCACCCTTGCATTCCTGGAATAAATCCCATTTGATTGTAGTGACTGATTTCTTTTAATGTACTATTGAATTCAGTTTGTTAATATTTTTATAGAGGATTTCTTCATCTATGTGCATCAGAAATATTTCCCTGTAGTTTTTGTTTTATTTTATTTTGTAATGCTTTTATTTGCTGTAGTATCACAGTGATGTGGGATGAAATAATGAATTTGGAAGTTTTTCTTCCTCTTTGATTTTTCAGAATAATTTGAGAAGAATAGGTACTAACTCTTTAAATGTTTAGTGGAATTCATCTGTGAAGCCATCTGGTCCTTGGCTTTTGTTTTCTGCAGGTTTTTTTCCCCAATTTAATTTTGTTACTAGTATTCCATTTGTTTAGATTTTCTATTTCTTTCTGATTCAGTTTTGGAAGATTGTATGTATCTGGCAATGTACCCATCTCTTCTAAGTTGTCCAATTTATTGGCATATACTTTTTCATAATAAATGGACACAGAAGTACACTTGCTTTATTTCTTAAAATTAGTAGCCAGTCCATCACTATCTTATTTGTGCAACAAGTAGTAAAATGTTGAGAATATTTTATTCATAAACTGGATGTAGCTTAGTGAAGTTTTTTTGTAATTATTTTCAATATCAGTACAACCAGAGAAGAATTTAATGCTTTTTTTCTTTTTTTCTTTTTGGATTGAGAAAGAATCTTTCTGTCTCTATGTTCTTTGTCCTTCCTTTGTTCTCCATAGCTAGTTACTGGACACCAGCCATCAACAACCAAATTGACTAATTACTCACAAGCCAGGAGACACGCACACGTTACTGAAGGTTTGCAAGTTGACTGCTCCATTCCCTAATCAAAGGCAGTTGGATGAAATTTTCCCAGGGGACATTAACTCCTAAATTTTCCAAAGTAGCTCCTGGAGACTTGGACAATTAGCTTTTACATTTTCAAGCACTACATTGTTTTGAACCTCATCTGTTATTTAAATGATATAAAGCTCTATGCCCTTGTGTTAAAAGTTGATAAAATTGAAAGAGTATCTGAAATAATTTCTTGTTTATAGACTCTTACTGAAATTCCAGTATATGAATCCCAAAAAAAGGTATTTTTCTTTGCTTAGTGACTTAGGTTATACAGCTAAAATTTCTATTTACCTGACATAGCTCTTGAATTCTGTGCTCAAAAATCTTTGAACATTATAAAAATTGTGTAATGTTGTAATTACTTTGAAATCATATAGTGCCATGTTCAAATTTCAGTTCTGTAAGTTATTAGTTATGCAGCCTTGAGCAAATTATCCTAATTTCTCTGTTTCCTTATTCATAAAATTTGTACTTGAGACTGTGAGATACCCTGAAGGAAAAAATCAGTCTTTAGTATTAGACATACTTAATAATATTAGTTTGGAATTGAGTTCAAACAATTAATAAATTTGCCCAAAGTTGTTTATCATTTTTATTAAGAAATAAAATTAAATCATTTCATATGAATTGTAACTTGCAAAATACACACTATATCTTCAGATAAATGATTTTAATTACACAATACATCAAATTCTCCAGTCTCAGCATTTAATAAGAAATAACCAAATTTGAATAGTAGATAGTCATTCTGAATTTAGCGATTTTATTTTGTATTGTTGGCACTCCCCATTTATTGAGCTTAACACAATGCCTTTGCATATAATTATAAAATATTTGACTTTTTTAATGCAATGTTATAAGCGGGCACTGTGTGCTTCATATTTCTTACCTCACTTTTGTGAGGTTAGCTACCATTACTCTTTTGGTTTTCCAGATGAAAAAACATTGAGGAACTTGGAATTTTGAAACTTACCCAACTTATAGTTAGTATATGTCAAAGTCAGGATTTGTTCACAAGATGGATCATTTCCTTAACATGCACCATTAATGAACATGGTCTATTGCCTGTTATTTACCCCTGAATTTTAAAGAATCATATTTTTTTAGCAAATTGAAAATTTTCACTTACTACTGGTAATACATTTTACACTGATTTTAACCTGCCTATCTGTGTTAGAAACATCAGTTTGTGTGTTCTATTTGAACTAAGAAACAAATCAAAGATTCTCAATTGAATTGTGTTATTATAAGTTTTTTCTTTTTGCTTTTAATTGGGGAAACAAATCCTTTAAAAGCCTTGGGACAACTTTATAAAATAATTCATCTTTTTTGTCAAGGTAGGATTTCAACAAATGTATTCCAAGAAGTACCAATATTAGTAAATTAAGTGATTAGTGATTAGGCAAAAAACTGGCCATTTTTTTTCACTGTGGTTGGAGATTATAAAACTCAATATCAAATTAAAGCCTTTATATCCTATAGCAGAGAAACCTGCTTAACTTATTATAGAGCCAACACTTTCTAAACTTGGTTGACCAAGATCCCTTTAATAGGTTAGTATTCTGCTTCTTACTGTTCTCCAGAGAATATTTTGGGAAATGCTGATCTAAGTAACTCATCTTGATAAGGCGATTTATGTTCTTTGACGCATGATTTGCGTTCTATTTCAACATTTTATATACCTAAAGGCTCAGAAGAATTTTCTTTCTATTCCATTTTTTAAACCAATAGTTGTAATAATAGTTGGGAGTCCTTAAGATCAGCACCTCCAAGCTGTTATTTGCTGATTGTGCCCCATCAGATATACAAATACACAGGGTCCAATACATGCAAAATGAGGGTGTTTTTATGGCGTCATGATCCATACTGGTAAATAGATAAAGGAAGTTTCATGACATAAGGTACTTGGGAATTGATTTAAAAAAAATACATATTGGATACTTAAATGCTCCTGATACTGTACATGGTCATGGGCAAAACTGCTAAGAAATTAAAAAACAAAACAAAACAAAAAAACTATTGTACTTCTATTGTCCTCTCCCCACAAAGAGACATACCATTTAGTTCTCAGAAATGTGATAGTGTTTTCTGAAAGATAGTGACCAGCCTATAACTTGTGCATACAAGAAGTCCAATAACTATCTGTTGAGTCAATGAAAGGAAGAATGAGTCAGACTGTGAAACCCAAAGATAATCTGCTTGAGAAGCTACAGAATCCACAAACAGGACAATCTTTGTAGTCACTCGGTATGGCACAACCTATTAATCTTTGCAGTGTTACCTGCCTGTGGAGTTTTAATCATTATCAATAACATCTCATTATAGGAAACCCACTGGTATACACTACTGCTAGAAAATCTTCACCTAATATTGTTTTGCAAAAGATTTTCAGAAAGATCCATTAAGGTCTTTTATACCTGTCAAAGCATTTTTCTCATTCAATGCAGATGCCCTTATACTTCACAGTGCTGATATTCTGCTTTTTGAAATTCTCTGCTTACGTTTGAATTCTCTGCTTACTTTTGAGGGCACTATTTTTTTCCTACTTCATTAATTTTTCCTTGTTTTTTTTTTGTTGTTGTTTGTTTTGTTTTGTTTTGTTTTGTTTGAAACACTTCACAACAGGTGGATATGTTCCCTCTCTTCCCTTTTTCCAATACCTTCCACTCTCCTTGTACCCTCCCTGCTTCTTTTCATTTTCTTAATTCTGACTCTTTACTCAAGGGAGTGGTTTGCAAATAATTCTCTTAAGCTAAACACAATTCTACAGAATTTTGAGTCTGACATTTTTCCAACTTTTGCAGATATTTTAAACCTGAGTATCCCACTGACAATTGAACACATATCCAAGGAACTTTCCTTGCATTCTAAAGCCACCTTCTCCATTTCCACTCTCTTCTTGGAGATGTTCTGGCCCTTTCCAAAGAACACATCTTCTTTTCAGCCTGGAGAAGTTGTTGCTTTTTCAAATTGGAAGTGAAAGTCCTGGGAATTGGCTTGTCCCATTGCCAACCTGCTCCCCTGATCTAGTCATCCATAGAAGTAGTATCAGTTTAAGCTGCAGCTGACCCATTTTGAGAGATCTGAGTACTACCACTTGCCTATTTCCTTTCTTTTTATAGCTAACTGCTGGAATCAATTCTTCTTGAAAAACATTTTATTCAGTTAAAACGATAATGCCTCACAGTCCTGCCATGTTTGGTCACTACTGAAAATGTTAGTAATTATAATCAGTGATATTCAAAAAGTCCTAAATTGTGCTTCCTTTTAGCTAAGTTGACATTTCCTTTACCCTTTCTGTTACCTCTGGCTTAGAATCTCTGGAATCTCTTTTCATGCTCCCATCAAATTTCCTGAATGAATGAAAACATAGGGCTCCCTGAAGGATGCTACTTTTATATTTCTTTTGAATAAATGCTCTTTATTTTTGTACAACTGATGAGTATAAGTGGAATCAGTGAGCACCAAGGTATACTTCAAGATCTATTACTATTTCCCTCTATATGTTTAAAAAGAAATAAAGAAAAGACAAGTTCTATGAGAATCTTCTGTAGAGATAGACAATCCTTTTGGTCTTTATCCTTGTCTTCCACTGTTAATTTGCTCACTCTTTTATAAGTTTGAAAGACTTTGTTACCAACCTCACTGTTCTCTTCCTGTTCCAAGTCCTACCATCATATTTGGTGCAATCAATATTGATCTGATGACCCATTCCAAAGTCTAGTGTTATATTGACTGGTGACTTCAATTACAATAACTAGGGCAACTTAAAATTAATTATCCTAATAAAAACTATTCTAAGAGTTAAAAGGTATACTATTCTTAATTGCACCAAGATAACATTAAACCAGAATTTACTTGAGGTAAAAAAAAAAAAATCAGAATATATGCAACTCACTCAATAATTGCTATTTTCTCTCTACTTCAGTCATACACTCTAAAGACCAAAAACTGGAATTATCCAATATAAGATAGATATATAGATAGATAGACAGGTGATATAGATAAATGATAAACAAAAAAATGAAAAAGTTGAATATCTGACTATAGCCTGTACCTTCCCATTCATCAAAACTTAGATTTACTTCAAGAAAACTTGAATAGCATATTGTCAGATTAAGATATCCACAGCTGAATAGCTCTTTTATTCAGTAGTCCATTACCATCATAACATGAACTCCCTTACCCCTCTACTTTCTTTCACATGTTAAGCCTATTTGGTGTTTACTTTATACTGTCTCTGCTTGAGAATTAACTATGAATCTCTTCATACAATTCATTGCCAATATTCTTACTTCTTTTTTCTTGGTTTCTTTCTGAAATACCCACTTCACAAAACATTACTCTTGATCAAGTCTCCTCTCACTTTCTTTGCATTCCATTCTCCAACAACCATCAGATTTAAGCATAATTAGATTTCTCACATTTTAAAAAATGTCTTTTTATTCTTAACCATCTTTAGTGACTGCCTTTCCTTTCTCCTTCCTTTTCAGAGATGTACTTTCTATCCTTATATGTTTATTAACTATAATACACATCACAATCGAAATATATAGATTAAATTGAAAACATTTTATAGTTAGCTGCCAGCTCACTTTCTTTGTCAGTAATTGGAGAGTGTGGGATCTTCTAAGGCAACAACAAGAGATTATCTGTGTTTATTTTTCCATTATATATAAGGGTTCTTAGAACACAGAAGTATCAAAAAACATTATTCAGTGAAATAATACCTGACTTAATAAATATATGTTGAAGAGGTGCAATCCACTTGTGGCTATTCTTTGCCTATCTCTTCTAATTGTAGTGTTATATCCCTCTTTTAATTATCTCTCTCTCTCTCTCTCTCTTTCTCTTGTCTAGTATTACTTATCTTTCACTGAGCTTAATTCCAAAGTAATCTGAGATAAGAAAAAGGACTCTGAAGGGTGCTTGTAATTTGACATATTTTGGGTGATAGTCTATTTTCTTGTCTTTAGATGAGCTCTGCAGAGACTTGTCAAATCTATCTCGTTCAAGTGTAACTGTGGTATGATTGGCTTTATTGCAGGCAGATTCTCAATCAACATTATAACAATACTACAAAAAGTATAAAAAAGCCCCGTGTTTTTTAATCTCCATATGCCCTAAAGGGAAGCCAGGACATTTAAGGGTTCAGTTTCTAAGACTAAAGAATAGAATCTAGATGTTAATTTTCTTTAACAGTTACCAGTATTATTCACTTTTCCTACAATTATGCCCCTTTGCCCACACATAAAGTCAAAATACTAAATAGTATTCAAGGTTCTTCACTTACTTAACCTCTTGTGTATTTATTTGAATATAGCATTATCAGCCAAGCCAGACTGGTTCTCTGAGCACCCTGAGTTCTTCCAAACACCTGCTAAATTTGTACCTGCTACTTTTCCTCCCTGGAATATTACCTCTTACCCTTACTACACTGTTATTCCTTCTTGTCCTTCTAGGCTCAGCTGAGATACAAACTCTTCAAAGAAAAATTTCTGCTATTTCTTAGTAGAGTTGTGTTTCTTTCTCTGAACTACTTGTTCTATAGCTACAACACCAACATTGTAATGATATAATTATTAGTGCTTTTTTAAAAAAAAAAAATTTACAAATCTGGGATCCTGGAAGGTAGATGTTATTTTATTCATTGTGCCTTTCTTGGCATAGAGCTACACAAATAGAAATCACACTGAGAAATGAAACTGTGAGTCTGCATACACAGCCTGGACACTGAGAACTGAAACTATTTTACTATCTACGTCAACCTGACTTTGTTATTACACTGTCATTATTGGTATTAGTATTATTTTTCTGAAAGCTACATGCCCAGGCAAATGGCTTGATTTGTCCATTATAGGAATTTGCTGAAATAGTCATCAAAAGACAGTTCGCACCCTAAAATTGTATGAATCATTTGCCTCAGAATCTTTGCTTTGTTTTCACCAAGGAAAAACGTCATGATCTTTTCCCTGTTCTAATCACATTCCCATATGAAAAGACTTGCCTTAAATCAAACTTTAAACGTTCAACAATTTTTTTTCCTTCCTCTGAGACACTGCCAAAATTTTGCCGAGGATGGTGGTCTCGTTCTCTGGTGTTAATCAACAGACTCAGATTGTTTTATCAATACATTACTGATTACTTAAAGTAAATTCAGGGCTCCTGGGTGGCTCAGTCAGTTGCGTGTCTTCCTTTGGCTCAGGTCATGATCCTAGAGTCCTGGGATCTAGCCCCACATTGAGCTCTCTGCACAGCAGGAAGTCTGCTTCTCCCTCCCCCTACTCAGGTGCTCCCTCTCTTTCTCTCTTCCCCCCACCAAATAAATAACATATTTTTAAAAATTAATTAAAGTAAGTTAAATATTACACTTCATAAAAATTTAAGATTTCAGCTTCTTCATATGATAGCATGCTGAAAATTTAAATGGTAACTTTTTATGCTTTTTTGAGGTATCAAAAATAGTCAAACACATAGACTCAGAGAATACAATTGTGAAATGCTGGGGGTTTGGGAGCAAAAGTTGAGAAAGAATTCTTGAGACATCTTCTGTGCAAAAAAGGTGGTTTTACTAAAGCACAGGGACATGACACAGGGGCAGAAAGAGATGCACTGGGGTGATGAGGAGTGGTAGATTATACACTTTCAAGTTGGGAGGGTGTTAGGGATGCTTAAGTCTCTAAGGAATTTAGAAGCAAGGTTTCCAGGGCCTTGAGGGGTTAGCTGCTGTCATTTACTATTGTCTACTAATACCTTAGTCATGAGACCCTTCAGATGATATGTCAATGGCCAAAAGTTTAGAAGATGACTGCTAACATATATCTTGTTTGGGGTAGAGATAAAGAAAGTTTCCAAAGCCACTTTTCTATGTTAAAGAAGACTTACAGTATACTGGAGGTCAGGCTAATGTCAAGCTAAGGTTTCCTTTCTGTCTTTAGCAAAGCATTAACACAGAAGCAGTTGAGTTCCTAGAAGAAGGGCACTCTGCCTATCTTAAATACTTGTCAGTGGGCTGTTAAGTAGTAAGGAAATTTAATTTTTTTCTACATGTCTTTTGCCCTTGCTCTCTAAGTCAAAATAGTTGTTTACAGAAGTTGAGGATGAGGAAATGCAAAGTAGTTAGTTATGCTAGATAAATAAGTTCTAGAGATCTGGTGTATAAAATATTATCTATAATAAGCAAAAGAGAATTGTGTGCTTCAAAATTTGTTGAGAGGTTGGAGCTCATGTTAAATGTTTTACTACCAAAGCAAACAAACAGAACAAAACAAGTGAAAAAAAACAGAAAACAAAGAAACTCTGAAATGTGTTGTGTATACATATATATATGTATATGATTGTATATATATGATATATATGATTAGAATGATTATCTAATATATATATTAGATTGATTTTGGTGATGGTAACTGCATAGGCTTGTGTATGCCCAAACTCATCAAATTATATACCTTAAAATGTGTAATTCTCTATGCATCAATGGCTCATTGATACAATTGTTTAAAAAAAATGAAAGTTTGGGGGGAATTTCAAGGCCATACATTTGGCTTATTTATAGGTAAAATTCAGTCAACAATGTTGTCTACATAACCATTTAGTTGACACAAGCTCATATTTGGCCAAGTAGCAATAAGAGGGAAAGAACATTTATTAGATACCTACTGTGTTTTGGTTGGCATGCATTTTGCCTGAGTGGTCCCTTTGGCTTAGATTTTAAAGATTTCTGCTTATTTATATCAAATTTGTAAGTCATTTTAGACTCTTTTCCAATAGTACTTCCAATTGAGGTTAAGTAGTTAATGTGCATTTAAAATGTAATCAGGTCCAACACTGATTCATTATCTGGTTCAGTGGTTCATCGGATCACTCACTTATACAGCCAAAAATATCACAAAACCCGACTGTATTTGTCATAGGAAGCAAACTACCATAGAAAGATTGTGTCCATATCAGCCTTATATCTTTAAACCAGGTTGATTCACCCACATATCAAGCACCTAGTATTAAAATTAAGTCATAAAAATGCCTCATTACTCGCTCACATACTTTCCTTTATCTTTATTTGTTTAAGTCTGGATGTATCTTTCAATTATGATCCACAAACAAAATACAAGAGGGTTTATGAAGAGTCATTTCTTCTGAAGGAGGTATCTGGGAAAATTTATGGAAGATGTGGAATTTCAACTGAACTTTTCAACTACTGTGGAGAGCAGTATCTTTCCAAAGCAACTATTCTCCATACAGAAATTCACTGTTAAAAAAAAAAAAAGAAAAAAGAAATTCACTGTTACAGGTTGGTGGTGGTTATATAACTTTGTGGCTCTATCATCTGGAATGTGTTGTTTACTATGCCAGTGCAGCAAGGAAGAGAACACCTTTATTAAGTATTTGAGTCAATACTTAATAAATACTTGAGCCAGGAAGTGGCTCCAGCCAGTCACTTCTGCTCACAACACAGATAGTAACTTGGCCCTGCCCAACCATAAAAATGGTAGAAATTTATAATCCTTCTGTTTGTGGGGAAAAAGGAAAGTTTGTCAGGTCTCTCCAGCACTAGGTATGTGATCAAGGACATTTAATGTAATCTCTCAGAGATTCTGTTTCCTCATCCGTAAAATGTTGATTCCAGAAGTTACTCCATAAATTTGTTGCACATTTGAGTGTATTTTATATATGCAAATATCTAGCCTGTGGTCTAGCACACAGCACAAATTCAAGAAATCATAGTTTTCTTCCTATTTTTCTGGTCCTTGTCAACTCTATAATAGCTTCTACTGAGCTGTTCCCATTATTTTCTCTCATTTTTCCTCATTTTTATTTTAAATTTAAAAACATTTTTAGAGTGCTCTCAAGTAGAGCAACATATCATATTTCCCCAGGAATAGAAAAATAAAATTAAAAATTATTTAGTAAGATTTTCAAACTATTGTTTCAATGGGCCACTGATCTTATTTCTGCATGACAAATATAAATATTTAATTGTCATAGAATTGCAGATTCAACTGGAGTCTCTGGTCTTTCTCTTTGGTTTAGCTTGAGTTTCCTGGGAAAAGGCAAACGGCATTCAACTTGTATTTATCCTACCTTCTTGAAAATCAGTAAATCATCACCAGTAAATCTTATTTCTTGTATTTCTCTCTAAACAACGAGCTTGATTTTTTTTTCTTCTGACACTTGGTATGTTCTATTCTCTGCTCCCTGGTGGTAAAAAGCCTTCTTAAGGATTCCCAAAACAATCCATTAATTTAACAAGAATGATAGATGAAGAGTTTTAACACCTATTAAGCTTTTATCACATACCAGATTATGCTTATAATTTTACATAAACAATCTTATTAACCATCATATAAAAAAGCTATTATTATCACCATTTTATAGATGAAGAAAGGAGATGAAAGGAAGTTAAATCATGTGTTTACACCATAAAGCTCATAAACACACACAGGAGATTTCATTTTGGATAAAGTCTAGAGGCTTCTTTCACCACACTAGAGTTCTCTTGTAGACATGAGGTAATTTAGCCAAGGTCACAAAATTAATACAGGCTAACACAAAACAGAGTTTTGAACTCTGTTTGACATCAGAGCTCTGTCAAGGCAAAAATTATATGGGGCAAAGTTAAATAGGGAAGGATGACTTATTCAAGGTTATGTGAATAGGGTGGAGAGACCAAAATACAGTCTGAACTCAACTGCACTGAAACAAAAGTGGGAGAGGGTTTAAGAACTGGAATGTCAGAGGAGGTGGGTATAGAATCATAGGCCATTTTTGTTTGGAAATAGTCCTTACCGAAAGGAAAAGTATTTTCATTACAAGAGGTAGTTTTACAACTTGGAGTAATATATCCAAAGGCCCAAAGAAGTTAGGCTCCTACCTCTCACAGAAAATGAGACCTGGGTGGGTGGGGAAAGGCAGGGCACTATCTCCCTTGATGAGTACATTTCAAAGGACTTGTTCCCAGGTCCTAGAGAAAGTATCCTTGGGTCTAAAAAGAGTGTGGGGGGGGGGAAGGGAAAGATCATTTAAGAGGATTTGCATCTTAGAGTGGCAGAAAAAGAATTTAGGACACTTTCTCTAAAGTAAATGCCCAAAGAAAGGAGAATGAAGGGCTCTTTAATTAGTCCACCTGGATTCTGTAAGGGCCAACATGAGAGAGGTTAGGGGATGAGAGGCAAGAAGAAGACTGTCTAAGGTTTCATCAAGTTAGGGAAATGTTAAAGCCTTATGGGTCACCAGTATGCAAAGAATTCTAATGGAGCTCTTATCTGAAATTAAAAAAAAAAAAAAAAAAGATGCAGAGCTAGAGAACCCAAACAAGCGCGACTATTCCAAAGGAAGGTTTTCCCGGCAGTATCTGACTATACTGCTGGATTTAGCAGCAGTGACCATCTGTCCCATGAGGGGGCAGCACAGAGCAGTGGAATAGGAGCTAAACCTTCAGGCAAAAGTTTTCCCCTGAAAAATCTTAGCAAAGTAAAGCACCAGTTAGTTAATACTTGGGATGTCAGTTCATGGGGAGCCGATTGCACTGCAAAGAAGAAACAGCAGAAACCAGATCTAAAGTCAAATCAAGCTATAGCAGTGTTAGGACCACCTCCAACTTAGTGGCACCAAAGTACAGTATTTTATTTTGTTCTTGGAGTTGACGGCTCAGAGGTTCTCATAGGACTTAACAGGAGACATGGAGCTCAAGTTGGGAAGACAAGAGACTGGATGAGGACCAGATTCCAAATTAACTTCTTCATTCACATGTCTGCTCTTTATAGGATAGCTAGAAGGCTACTCTTAGCTACAGTTGGCAGCCAGAATACCTACCTTTGGTTTCTTCAGTGTGGCGGCTCAAAGCAGTTGGACTTCTTAGGGGGAAACTCAGTGTTCCTGTGTTATTTGGTGAACAGTATGGAAGCTGCATATCTTTTTGTGCTGTATCTTCTGAAGTCATGTATAATGACACTTCTGTTAATCTCCAATTCTGTTAATCTCCAATCTCTATTAATCTCTAATCAATAGAGATATCCTTCCTTGCAAGGGAGGAATGTTTAAGAACTGGGAGCCACCTTTTAATCTATTATAGCTCCTAAAAAGATGAAACTGAGGCAGTTCTGAAACTATAGAAACCCTAAAATTGAAAAGCAGTATATGGAAGGGGAGACCTTCTTAAAATTGTATTATGAAGGGTGAAAGTATATTATGAAGGTGTGGATCATATCACCAAATAGAGTCCAAAAGGCTTTAGAATATGATAAGAGGAGGATGCACAGAACTGGTGTTTTCTTGTTTCTTTGCTATGATGAGCACCTTTGAAGACGTCAAACCTTCCTCATGAGCCTTGGGTCTCTCCTTAAATATCAGTGATATCCTATAGAAAGGTTTGAGAGACAGTGGCTGGAATCTTGACCTGGAGTGAGATATTCATCTTTTATTTACTTATTTCTTCATCTTTTAAAAGAGCATAATAAAAATCTCTGCAAAAGTATTGTGTAAGTTTAAGATAATTTTTATGTAGGATTTAACACTGTACTGGAGGCATAATATACTTAAAACAAATGTGAATTCTTCTGTCAAATATATGTCTAGGCTTTTTTGTTTGTGGCGGCTGACCAAATGGATGTAAGCTTGGAAATAATAGAAGGTAATGTCTTTTGAAAGGAGTGGATGGTGCAAATTTCCTGGGGAAGGATAAGGAAAATGGAAAAAAATAATTTAATGGTTTCCAATTCTTATGTTAAATTACAATTTCCTGGAAAACTTGTAAAAAATACATATTTATAAGCTTCACTCTAGACTTATTGAATCAGAATTTGGTGGTGTGATGCTCAGAACTCTGTGTTTTTAAATTAGCTTTTGGGTCATTTCTAATATAGCCAGGCTGGCTGGCAGCAGTCTGAGGGTCACCACCAAATATATTACATTATGCTGTAAAAAACTCATTTGGGCTGCAGTCCTGTGTGCATTCCCTGTACCCCTGAAACTATCATTGTGATCAATCATTAAACAAAACATGAGATGGCATTTGTCAACTCTGAATATGTGAATGATAAAAATAATTATCACCCTTCTGATTTTGCTTTCAGTTAATAAGAAAACTAATTTAAGACAACTTTCCTTTATGTTTGATCAGCATCCTGGCAATTTGCCTGCCTAAAATCAATGTTACAAATATGCAAATATAGGTAATTAAAAGTCATTGCATAGCATTTTAGTGATTGAATAATTTGAAGTTTGTTCATAAAAATAATTCAGATATATTTTTAATACATACTGTTGAGTTAAAGGTGGGCATTATTGTTTTATTTCTGAAAGTATGTGACAACCTGGTCAATTATTATAATCATTTTTTACTGTATTGGCATATCTCTAAGGTGCTTGAATTATAAAACATATATCTAATTTTGTCTTTTTTTATAAATCCTCATGAAAACCTGTCTTACAACTTCCAGTTCTACCTAAACAATATTAAACATCATCCTTCATTTCTACAAAATCAAAAAAAACAGATAGATGAGTGATAATCTGGGAGAAAGAAAATACCAGATTTCTGAAAATGAGTTAAAAGGCAGTTTGTAGCTTTTCTAGTCAGTAGTAAAAACCTCCTTCGGTTACTTCCACTCTCTGGTTTAAATGACTATAGCAGATTGGTAAAAGTTTATCTACACTGACATTATTATCAACTGTAGTTTCATTTCAACAGGAAATCAGTGAGCTACCACCTGAGTTAGTTTCCAAAAACCAGGGACAGCTGAGGCCCTTGCTCTTTGTCACTCCAATAGTTGTTTTTTTGTTTTGTTTTGTTTTTTTTCCCAAAGAGGGATTTATGACTAGCTCCTGCACAATATTTAGGGATTGGTTTCTAATATTTTAGGGTCTGGCACTTTATCTATTTAAAAACAGAGTGAAAAACAACACTGCAATCTCCATCCCAGTCTACCTATTCAACTTCCAACAGAGCGCTCTAAGTTTCTATAGCAGAAGATATGACCCACTTTTTTGGAACACTGTCAGAGGTACATTTTCCTCTCAACTATGATATACAGAAAACTTGCCAGTAGAGAAAAAGAGCTGAACAACCTCATGAAATTTAACTCCAGATCAGAGATACATAGCTATCTGTTCACATAATAGACACTAGAGTATTTTCTGTATATGTGTTTTGCCATATCAATTCTGAGAAAAATTGGCTGGGAATGGGGATTATTGTCAATACTTTGAGAAGGGAAATAATTAGTCTTTTGTCATAAATCTAAAAAGTAAAAAAAAATAAAAATGTTGGGCATTCCTTTGTGCACATATGTGCACATACTGGACTAGACATTTTTTGTTGACTTTCACAGGACCATAGAGTCCATTTTTCAAAATAAAAGGTCATTGAGTCACTTGGGCTTATACTTACTCTTATATTTAAGAGTAGCAGGAAATACCTTACATTTCTAATTCGCAGCACTCACCACATTTTTTTTTTTAAATAGTAGTCTAGAATCTTGGATCACAACACCTTGAACAGAGAAATATGTCATCACTTATCAAGTGGAAAGAGAGATTATACAAAAGTTCTAACACCACACCTTAACCGGTAAAGGTATCTAGCTGGTGACAATTAGTCTATTAAATCTACTTGTTCATTTATATAAACTGGTAGATACATACAGCAGTAGACACAGCTTAGAAATATGACCTGTATCTTCTTTCACAGAAAGACAAACAAAACAAAATTGCCTCACTTCTGGAATGTCTCTCAGTCTATCCTATATCTTTGACAGAGTTCCTGTTTAATGATTTTCCATTTCTAACAGATCCATTTTTATCAAATGGAATCTTACACAGAGCTCTATAAAGCAGATCCAAAGAATATTTTGTTGGTATAAATTATTTCATGTTCATTTCATTTTGGTTTCCAATTTATTTCTCAGTTTTGTTTTTCTTGGCACAATGTTGAGAAATCCTTGATTAACAGATAGATTGTTGCAAATGGTTTTCAAACAATTCTATGTGCTACCTTGATACAGTTTCCAATTAAATTGAGGAAATTGACAAAGAGGCAATGATTTTTTTCCAAAATTAAATCATTATCTTACCAATATGTAACTAAGCATTTATTTTCTTTAATTAAATCTGATAATGTTCTTTTGACAATGGAAATGTTCATTGTTTGAGGAAAAAAAAATATAAATGTGTCTTGTAACTTAGGAATCTTTTAAAAATGTCATCGATGTGATTCCTTGGCTTCATCTATCAAATAATCCTGTAATATTTCAAAATAGTCAAATTTATTTCTCCTTGCATGCTGAACTCAAATGTTATGCTTTAATTTTAATGCTGACAGTCTACACCTAAATGTAGGTAACTCTGAATGTGAACTGGGCTTGTGAAAATTAATAAAGGGAAACCACACTGAAGTAGAGTAGAGAGGAGAGAAGTGCAGGCTAGCAGGGAGAGCCCTACCACCTGTCAATTACAGGAAGAATTGTCAATTACAGATCTCAACAGAAAAATCATTAACAGAAAGGAATCATCAATTACACTCCCCTGCAGGGACCTCTTGTGCAATTCCGCCAATAAGAAACCATCATCACCCCAGACTCATGCTTTTCTCCAATGAGCTTTCTTTCAAAACAACCTCTTCCAACTTCCTCCTTTAACAGACTTATTTAGATTATTAGGAACAAAATATGCAAGCTATTTCAACAATGTCTGGGTTTTAAAATGTCATTTAAAATTCTTATACTGTAAATTTTCTTAGAGACATACAACAGAGTCCAGTGCAAAAAAAAATAACTCATTTTATGATTATAAATAACTGTAAACAAAACACAATTAAAATCATCTGCCTTAACATTTAAATAAAATAGTAAGTACTGATATTATATGACATTCTGTAGGGAGTTTTCTTAACCAATGTTATTTTTCTATGAAACATAGAATAATAGCTTAAACATAATAAAAGTTTCATAGATCCTTTTTTCTTACACTGTTTTCAAATTCTCAATTAAATATCACATTTTTGACAACTTGCTTTGAATATTAAACAAATGAAAACACTCAAAATGGTTGTTTTTCTCTTAAGAATATTTTTTTTTTCAAAAAGAAAGAAAAAAATCTGCAGGATGGATACAATTTGTAAATAGAGAATCTGGATCCATTCTTTAGGTAAAGAAAATAGTCCATGGGAGTGTTTAGAAGGAGGATTCAGCATGTTCTTTGTGTCTGAGGTGTGTAGAGGCGAAGGCAGGATGGAGGAGACCAATCTGTCTTTAACAGGATATTTGAGTATTGAGGTGTTAATTATGGAAAGATAAAGTGGACCTAGTTTATTGAGAAGTCTGAATGTCTGCCTGTATTGAGGGGTTCAAATTTTAATTTTCAGTAAGAATATTGATAGTTGAATGCCCTTACTTGATTGGTGGTACAAAATTGGTAAGAATAAAATAATTACTTCAAAATAATAGAGAAAGTAATAAATTTTAGAATCTCCTAGATTAACCATTTACCAGATATTCTCCGTGATTTACCATTTCTTAAATTTCAGACTATTTTCATGTGACGTTTGGATGCCCAGACTTGAGGACATTATCTTTTGTGTGGACAATAACAAAAAAACACTACATGATATAGGCAATGTGGCATATTCACTGATTTCATCAACTTGGGCAAATAAATTATACTAATGAGCCATGTGATCAACAAAGACACCAGGAAATGGTTGTCTCCAGTGTCCAGGTCTCAGTTCCTACGTCATGACTAGTTCAAAACCGACCTTCTTCCTTCCCACCTGAAAGGAATTCCATTAAAGCTTTGGGTCAGAAGGAAAAGATGAGCTATCAACATACCACAATTTTTGACAGCTTTTCCATTTGGATATGCATTTCAATCAATTTTAAATCAGAGAGACAATAAAGCAAATCTCTTTCAGCTTTCAATTTGCCTCTGCAGTGATGGGGGTCCTGTCTGATATTTACAGTTCACAGTCTCATAATAATGGATGATTTTGGCACCTTGTTTTTATCTCTGTATTTTTCTAATGCTTTCAGCAATTTCATTAGTGTTGTTTTTTAAGATGACAATTAGAATAAAATGAAAAGCTCAAGAAGCCATTTGAAGCATAACAAGAAAGGAAATGTAATCTAACTTTGAAAAAAAAAAAAAAATATATATATATATATATATATATATATATTCTGCTTCTTTCTGACATCTTCATTTATTTTCTATTCAAAGAATTCCAGGTAGTTTTTGGAGGGCCTTTTAGGTTTTTCCATAACCAATCTATATAGGAGATACTCTCCAGCACATTTCCCATGATTCATTATTTTCCCCCTCAGCCTGCACAAAATGCTACTCCACAAACAACTCTACCTTGTCAGTTTGCTCAAGATGGCGTTTACTGAGATGTCTCTATCACCATCCTAATTCCACTGTCATTCTATAAAATTAATTAAAAGTGTGTCTGTGCTCTATTGCCATTAAAAAAATAGGTTAACATTGACAAGGACTTTCTTATAATGCCATTTTATCAGTAAAAAATTTTGTTTAAAAAGGTCTGCTTTCGTAAGGTGAGGCAAGTTTGAATTTTTTTTTTTTTGCAGTGAAGAATAATTTATGTTAAAAGTAACATACATACATTTAATTGACCTGGTAAGCTGATGGGCTTATCATCCCTCAAAATTCTTCTGTGAATTTGGTGACATTGTGGTACCAAAAATGGAAAGAAGTACATGAATGATTATTATTCAGTAGTTAACATAACACATTTTATTTATTTTTTATTTTTTTAAAGATTTTATTTATTTATATGACAGAGAGAAACACAGCCAGAGAGGGAACACAATCTAGAGAGGGGAGTGATATAGGGAGAAGCAAGCCTCCTGCCAAGTAGTGAGCCCGATGCAGGGCTCCATCCCGGGTCTCCGGGACCATGACCTGAGCCGAAGGCAGTCACTTAACCAACTGAGCCACCTAGCCCCCCCAACATAACACATTTAATACATAAATCACAACCATATATTGGGAAAATTATAAGGCAAATACACTTTATCTTTTACTTTGTAGAGATCAGGTCACACAGTATCTGTGTGCCATTTTGGGTGTTTATTTTAATAAGTTCTTTTCTTTCTTTTTTTTTTTTAAGATTTTATTTATTTATTTGACAGAGAGAAACACAGGCGGAGAGGGAACACAGGCAAGGGAAGTGAAAGAGGCCTCTTACAGAGCAGGGAGCCTGATGTGGGGTTTGATCCTGGGACTCTGGGATCATGACCAGAGCCGAAGGCAGACGCTAAACCACTGAGCCACCCAGGAGCCCCAGTAAGTCATTCTCTAATTAAAAGTGATGAAACATCTCCAAATGTAGTTTAGGGAAACCAACCATTGACTCATAAAAGATGAGCCCCAGTGTACAGCTCTATTTAGAAGGTAAACAAAGAGTGTCTTTCTCTCCAGCTCTCAATGCCACTAATTTCTGTTGATCCTCATTCTCCACAGTTTCTCTTCATGTGGTAGCAATTTGGGGTGGCTTACTCATATCCTTCCAGTTTGGCAGTTCTTTCAGAAAATGGATTCTCATCCTAAAGTTGATTTAATTAATCACAGGGTTAGTTGTGTCAAATCTGACTGTCTCTGCTTGGATGGCTTATAATAGAAATGGAAAGGGACCCTCTTTGAGGCAATTTGAGGATGCATACTTTTATTCCTGAAGAACTTTTCTTTCCAGAGCCTGAAGTAGAGGAGAAAAACCAGAGTTTCCATAGTTTGCAGAATCTTATAAACAAGCAGTACCTATATGCGTTTTTTGGTTAAGTGATTGGAATCAGATCACATACAGAAATAACCTAGAGAAGGAACATTTTTTTTTGAAGTAATATGATATCTTCCTTCATTTAGTTAATCATTTAATAAATACTTAAAACTATGAATTATATAACAATATAACGGACTCTAGGCTAGGTGCAAAGAATACAATGCCACAAATAAGGGAGAGAATAGTCATTGCTCTTCCAAAGAACCAGAGGAGGAAGCATAACAATTATTCTGAAGAACCCATGTGATAGAATTAGAAAGCAGTGCATGTAAGACATAGAAAATTTTTGAACATATATCAGAATATGACCTTGACAGGAACAGATATTCTCCCCCATCATAAAATTCTTGGTATTTTGTGCTCCTTCTCCAAAACCTATAACTTCTTTATGATTCCCTTTTGTGACTTTTCCCTGAAGATCATTGATTTTTTCCAACACCCATATATGAATACTTCTTTTTTTTCTAGTGATCTCATACTATTTCCAAGTTTAAAACTTGCCTAATTGTTGACATGAATTCCATTTTTTCAATTACCTATGAACATCTGCATTCAGATACTATTACCTGGAAGCCAACATATTCAGAATTAAACTCTTTTATTTCTTACTTCTTGCCCTAAAATCCTTCATGCATCAATGGCATCATGTTAACCCCAATTAAAAACACTCACTTTCATCTTTGAGTACTTACTTTTCCTGAATTTGTTATTATTTCTCTGTAAGTCAAGCAGAACCGCTGATTTTTTGCAATCATGATTCATATGAATCAGAACCAAGGGAAATCCTCCTAAATGGTTACTTCTATGTGCCAGATGCTAATATTAAAAACATTATTTTTAACTTAAGTGACAGATTTTTATAATCACAGTGCTTATTTTTCTAATAGCATAACTCATAGAAAGAGACTTTGAATGAGAATTGATAACACATCATCATTCCTAAAAAAAAAAAAAAATTATTGGATCTTAGAGATATCTTGAAGACGATTTGAGATGAATTGAAGGTAACTGGTCAAATCTCTGGATCAAATCATTGCAGAACTTTGTAACATATCACTAGCTTATTTTAATGTGGGCTATTTCTGAAAATTCTCACCTTTATTAATGCTTCTTGGCTTATGTTTCAGAATTTCTGTGCCGCTATTCTTCAATTGTTAGCACAACTTAAACAATGATATGCACTTGTATCATGATTTGTTTTACTTGCAGAGTATGTCTTCCTTTGAAGAGCTTTATTTCCAGTATCTTCAGCAATGATCTTCATTATCTCAGATATTAACTCTAAATTTTCTTAGTTATTAAATAGTTCTGATTTAATACATTAAGTTTCTACTCAGCATTCCTTTGTTTTTGTATTAGGAGATAGGTGTTATATACATACAAGTTACAAATAACTTACTCATCCTTTTATTAAATCATATATAACACTTTTTCTGAAATCAAATTTAAATCTAGGGTCTTTCATCTTGGTGCTTCACAGAGTTGCTGAGAAATTATTTTAGTATCCATACAATATGAATAGAAATGATGATTATGATGATGAGAACTAATCCTCCCTGAGTGTTTCATATGTGTTGGGCTCTATGCTTTACATGAATTAACCATTTAATCCTAATAAGGACCCAGGAAATAAGATTATTACCTTATTATTCAAATGAGGAAAGTGATTAAAAATGATATTAACTAACCTGTTCAATGTCACAAAACTAGTAAGTAGAAGTGGGATTTCTACCCAGGTAGTTCACCTTCAGATTAATCCAGGCTCCATTATTGAGTAGTCATGTATCAAGCATTTAGCATACATTACCTTAAATATTTAGTAATTTACAAAGTTTAAGTAGCAAAGCATAAGGATCTTAAGGAGATAATAGAAATTATGAGGAAGAGATAGGATTCAGATTCAGCTATGCTTGATTCTAAAGTCTAGAGTCTTAATTAGTATATATTATAACTGAATACAGTAATAACATTATAGCTAATCTGGGACTACAAGAATCATAATTGATGAAGGGTTAATAAATAATAGTATACAAGTTATTAAATTACCTTATCAAAATATTTTCTAAAAATAGAAATGACAATATGGACCTTAATTATTTTAATCAATATTATGTTAGCATAACACAGTTTCGGTGCTTTTTTTTAATAAGATTTTATTTATTTGTTAGAGAGAAAGAGAGAGAGAGCAAGCACAAGCAGAGAGAACAGTAGGCAGAAGCAGATACAGGTTCCCTGCTGAGGAAGGAGCCCAATGTGGGGCTCGATCCCAGGACTCTACGATCATGACCTGAGCCCAAGGCAAACACTTAACTGATTGAGCCACCCAGGTGTCCCAACAGTTTTAGTTTTCTAAGTCTATTATTTCTTTTTTCTTTACTATTAGTGATATGGGAAATTAAAAGCCTCCAAATCATGACAAATGTTATGGTAATAAGAATCTGGTAAAATGGACCGAAGGGGCAAAATTCCCATTGGCCCATCTTCTCTATATATACTTCTAGTAAGAGCCATCTTTTCTATGTCCCTAATTGTCATAAGATGTGTTTCATGTTAAGAAAGACAAAACAGTTTTGGGTTAGGGACTAATCCCATTGCTATTCTTTGCCTAGATAACATCTTAATGGTGTGTGACTTAAAGTATATATAATGGCCACCCAAAGATATTAAGTCCTGAACCCTAGAACTTATAAATGTTGCCTCATTTGAATAAAGAGTCTTTGGAAATGTGTGTTAAGGATCTTGTTATGTGGAAACTGCCTGGATTACTTAGAAGAAAATAATGTAAAGTTTCAGGCAGATATTAGAGTGATGTGGCCTCAGGCTAAGGGATCCTGGAAACCACCAAAAGCTGGAAGAGGCAGGAACGGGATCTGCCATACAACCTCTGTACAATTGTGGTCCTACCAACACTTTGATTTTGCACTTCTAGCTTTCAGAATTGTGAGAGAACAAATTTATGTTATTGTAAGATACTGGGTTTATGGTAGTTTGTTACAGCAGCTCAGAAAATAATGTTTAAAAGGTATGGTAGAAGGAAGAGCAGAGGGCAGGAAAAATGGTTAGTAAAATGTACATTCAAATGGACATTGTTCCTATTCTGACTTAGAACCCAAATAAGGTACTACTACTACTACTAAAAATAATAATGTGAAAACTCCTAACATCTTTTAATGCATCTCAATAGTGTTTGCAAAGGATGATCAAAAACTAAGAGATACAAGAGAAAATAGAGTCTGATGACAGTATGACACAGAATCAGCCCAAAATTTCAATAAGGTGTGGTAGAAGAACTAGGGTGTATGCATGTAAGGCATAGAGCAGATATGGATGAGCAGTGGGGAAAAATAAAGGGTTTATTTTTTTCTGATAACACCCAGCATATCTCATTTGTTTCACATAATTGTTGAAATGATGGCAAGAAGGAAAGATTATCCATCATCTTGTGTTCCATACAATGGCTAGTCCCAATTGAAGGGGATACCCCAAGGAAAGGGGTATTTATTTATAGTGCAATGAAATTTTATATGAGGCCTTCCTGCTATCTTTTTGTCTTCTGATGCAGACAAGGGCTGTCTGGATTTATTCTGCAGTAGAGGAGGGCACTGGCTTTTAAGAACCCAAATTAAATTTCTTTCTACCCTTTCTTTCTATTCATTCCTTAAGCTCAGAGTAAGCAGTCCCTATAAGGTAGTCACTCTAAAGCTAAATCAATCAATCTCTCTCTCTTTCTCATTCTCTGTCTCTCTCTTTCTCTCTGTCTCTCTTACCTGTTGGCCTATCATCTCTCTCTCTCTCTCTCTCTCTCTCTCTCTCTCTCTCTATCTCTCTCTCTCTCTCATTGTGTTCCTGTTTTCCTCTTTCTCCCCTCCACCAGTTTCTTCTTGACAATGCACAGAGAAAAAAAAATGTTTGCAATTAACCAAGTTGGCTTTAAAAATTCCTCTCAATTTAATTAAACTTTAGGTCAGCTTCTTCCAGACTCTGTGACACCTGGTCTCTCATTTCCTAGCATACTTTCTTTAGAAAACTTATAACTATAAATTCTTTCTCTACCCCCTTGAGATGCAAACTTTTTTAAAGGCTTCACTTTTTACAACCCAGGAATGTCTCTCTCTAAAACTTTGAAGTCACTATTTGAAATGTAGTCACCAAGGAAGACAAAGCCTCTATCTCCTATTCTCTGTGGGGAATTAGGAACCTAACTGCTGTGGGTGCTTCGCTCCAAGGTGCAAAACTACTTCCTGCTATAAAGTTTACTTTTCCTTTTGGGTGATGCTCTAAAATCCCCTTCACCCTAACTCCTTAAAACTTTTTTGCCCTTTGTTTCAGGGGAGTTTAATGCACATTGAATTCTGGCTTCTCTCCCTTATTGGAATAGCCTTGAATAAAGTCTCCCTTGCCTGTTTAAGGTTATCCAGTACAACTTTTGCTTTGATAGGATATAAAAGAGCCCAATATGGGGCTCAGTCTAACAATTTGAGATCACCATTTGAACCAAAACCAAGAGTCAGACACTCAACTGACCATACCACCCAGGCAACCCAAAATAGTCCCTTCTTGAGAACTCCACTTATGTTTCTGTTCATTTACTGGTTTTAAATGGCAGTTTATTTATTTATTTGTTTGTTTGTTTATTTATTCATTTATTCATTTATTTATTTATTTTGATGGCAGGAAAATTTTTGTTTATTTAGTAGTTAACTTAAAAAAGGTCAAGACTCAAAGAGGCCACTTTGAAATTTTGGTTAATCATTTAACAAAACCATCTTTTTTTTTAGTTCTCAATGGAAGACCTCCTTAGTAAGGTAGAGTATTGGGTAATAAAACAAGTAGGAATGACTCAGTCGTCTTTCAAAGTGAAAGAAAATGACAAATGTATGCATCAGTGATTCATGTTACTAATTGTAAGAATTTTTCAGGTTTTGTGGAGGTACCATTTGCATTCATTGACCTCTGTCCTTGGTTAGTCTAATTCTTTAAAAAAATGTTTTTGATAAAATTATCAAATAAGAGAAATCTAGTTATGAAAAGGACAGTAGGCTAGATAACATAGTCTCATTGCCTTCCTGGGCAAAAGAGTTGAGCTTCACAATGTATGGGCTACTTGTTCAAGCTCATGTGCCTAATGGGAGTCATATAATCTTTTCAGTAGGTTCTGTCCCATGTTTTTAAAAAAAGATTTTATTTATCTATTTGACAGATAGAGAGAGAGATCACAAGTAGGCAGAGAGGCAGGCAGAGAGAGAGGAGGAAGCAGGCTCCCCACTGAACAGAGAGCCCAATGCGGGCCTCGATCCCAGGACCCCGAGATCATGACCTGAGGTGAAGGCTGAGGCTTTAAACCACTGAGCCAACCAGGCGCCCTCTGTCCCATTTTCAATTCTGCCTCTGAATGCATTGCTTTTGATTCAATTTTCCTTGTATCTAATTTTACCAATTCCTTACTTCACAACTTTTAAATCTTCTTTTGGTTTTCTCTAATATATTTAAATTGTTTTGACATTTATGCAGCTACAAGTGAGTACAGCATTGGTGAATCACCATTTTTTACACTATCCTGCACTATTGAAGAATACAATGTTTCGTGATTCAACAGCTGCTGTGTTTCCGCCCAAAGGCAGCTAAACTTCTGTGAAGACTAAAATGATCACTGTTTCTGTGACTTGTAATCAATTTGTAATTTGGGTTGAGTACAATGAGACATTTTCATGAAAGCCCCAGATAGGGCACTGTTGTGCCTGGAGGCTGGGATTTGCAGGCAGTCATCAGAAAGCTTTTGCCTGCAGGAAATACAAATGAGGGTATTTCCCTTCAACAGGAGAAATTAAACTGCAGGAAATCTTATAGATGGAGTTATATTTTAAGACAACAGCACTAAAAATGTCAATCATGATTAATCATTATTATTATGATTATCATTTTCAATCTATGGTTCTTGTTCCACTACCCTGAAAAAATAAGTCTAAAAAAAGGATACATATATTTAATTCTGAAAAAATGTGATTTAATTCTGAAAAAAGTGTGATTAATAACATCAGGCTTTCAAGTGGAATAAGACCAAGTGCTAAATCCTATCTTCCTATCTGATAAATTATAATTTGGATATAGTCACACAATATCTCTTAACCTCAGTTTTCTTGTCTGCAAAATGGAGATAATAAAAAAGTTCCATCTAAATCATGTGACTTGTAGCCACGATGTAAGACAGTATAGTTAAGAATAGAAAGCTGAAAATAATACAAATATCAGTAGTATTCTGAGTCTCTGAAATAGCCAGATTATGACGCTTTGTAAGTAGAAAAACACATGATTAATAATAATTAATTATCCACATGAAAATATGCTCAGCATCACTAATCATCAAGGGAACATAAATCAAAAACCACAAGGTATGTCACCTAATACCTTTCAGAATAACTAAAATCAAAAAGGCCAGAAATAACAAGTGTTGGCTAGAATGTGGGAAAAAAAAAAAAAAACTCTCAAGTACTGTTGGTAAGAATGTAAATTGGTATAGCCATCATGGGAAACAGTATGGAGTTTCCCCAAAAAACTAAGAATAGAAATATCATAAGATCTAATAATGACACTACTTAGCATTTACCCAAAGAAAATGAAGACTCTAATTCAAAAAGATATGCACCCCTGTTTATTGTGGTATTACTTACAATAGCAAAGATAGGGAAGCAACCTAAATGTCCATCAATATATGAATGGATAAAGAAGGTATGGTGTGTGTGTGTATGTGTGTGTGTATGTGTGTTTGTGTGTGTAAAATGGAATACATAATGAAATATTATATAGCCATAAAAAAGTTGAGATCATGTCATTTACAACAACATGGACAGACCTAGAAGGTTTCGTGTTAAGTAAAATAAATCAGACTGACAAGGATAAATACCAAATGAACAAATGAATAAACAAAAAGCAGAATCAGATCTCTAAATACAGAGCACAGACTGATGGCTGCCAGAGGTGTAAGGTGTGGGGATGTGCAAAGTGGGTGAAGGAGAGTGGGAGATATAGGCTTCCAGTTATGGAATGAATAAATCATGGGAAAAAATGGTACAGCATAGGGTGTATAGTCAATAATATTTTAATAACATTGTCTGGTAAGAGTTAGTAGCTACACTTATGGTGAACATAGCAAAATATATAGTTATATTGAATCACTATATTATAAACCTGTAACTAATGTAACATTGTGTGTCAACTGTAATCAAATAAAAAATTTAAAATAATAAATAAAATATTAATTGTTTAAAATAAAATTATTTAAAAATAAAATTTAAAAAATTTTAAAATAATAATTAATCATCCTTTGAGCAAGAAGTGTTGACAGCAGCATTAAAATGTATATATTATAATGATTATTCAAGTCTGAAAATATTGTTTATTTTGGCATTCAAATTTTGTTCTTATTTTCTCTAGAGTTTAAGATCTACTTCTATATAGGTTGGGTAATTCAATCACTGTAAGAGACTATCCATTAGATTTGTTGCTGAACCATACTTATTGGCTTGTTAAACAGTAATAATTTCTCTAGATATATTAATATTTGCATGTTTATGTGTCTTAAAATGGAGATGTTAGTGTATCATGAAGTAATTTTAAAGGCCCCTAGATTTGGAAAGTCTTAGCAGTTGATTTAGTCTACCTTTCCAAGCAGTGTAGGAAATTCAGCATTTACTTATAACATGTACTGATCATTTACCATACACTATGCATTATTTTAACAAAATATATAATTACTTCTACTTGATTTTTTTCTAAATGACTAAATGTTTTATTCTCATACTAGCACTATCACTACTATTCATTTGCAATTCTTATAATAAGAAAAATAAGAGAAAACATTTATTTCTGAACTCAGTATATACCGTAGTACATGTTTTATAATGGTTGGATGAATACAGCGTGAATCCAATAACAACTTAAACAAAATGAAAGAAAGAAGGTAAAAATAACACATATTTGGATTTAAGGGAAAATGTATGCCTCGAGTCATCCTGCAGATCTGCATGAGTCAGAGCTAGAAAACTGTAATTAACATATTTTTCTCTTGTTAAATGAACAGAAATGTAAAACTCAACATCCTAGTTTTTGATAACAAAGGTACCTTTTTCAGGTGGTTATGCTTCCCCTAACATTCTGTCTGCCCCATCCATACCCCATGGTGTTTCCCAGGCCACCATTGTGACTCTCCAAGCACCATAATTGATTTATAAACTGTCAAGAGAGCTAAGAGGTCTCTCAGAACCCGGCACTTTGACAGTATAGTTAGTTGCTTATGCCCTACTGTGTGGCGATTATTAGGAAAGAATTAAAAGAGCACAAAGGAAATCACTAAACTAATTTTCAGGGTTCTACTTTATCTAGATTGAGAAAGGGACTGTTTTCTTCCCCATGCTGTAGAAGCCATATTATGAGACGGAAGTTCAGGACTCTGCAGTCTGTGTGTGGACCTAATGACATTCCGTTGTGGAAAGTGCCGGGCATGAGCTTGTTTGATCCCATTAGAACCTGAAAGGTTCAGCTTTTCTGCTAAGGCCTAACAGAGTGAAAGTTTCCTCCCTGACTTGACTGAGAACTTGACTGAGGTTGATAAATTGTTTCCTGCAGCTATTGATTGGTATGGCCTTCTTAGTTTTTCTTCATCTTAGACTTTATTAGCTTTATCCACTAAATAGCTGTGTGTTTTATGAGGGTAGAGACATAGGGACCTTACTCACCATTATATCCCTGGGATCTAACACAGTGCTGAGCACTAAAGATAAGCACAATATTTGAATGAACATATTAATTTAGTGTCCAGTCTGATCAATTGCATGTTAATAGAAGGAAGGAAATAAGGATACTCCCATCTTTAGGCCATACTGAACTTAAAGAAAAACACATTAGTTATGTAAATATGGAAGTCTTAGATTAAGTGACCTAATAAATTACGCTCTAAAACAGAATGCTTTCAAGAATGAAAGAGGTTACTGTCTGGGTCAGACTTAAGAGACATAAAGCATAGCAGTCCTGGGTGAATTAAGAATTATGGGTAGTCTAGATATCAAAGAATTTAATTTGTTCAAAAAAGGGGGTAGAAGTGGTACATTTTCATTGAGTACCTATCCTATGCAAGGCTGTTTTAAGTACTGTTGCATATAACTTATTAAATTTCAATAAAATCAAAAGCACTAAACTAAGATCTTCCCCCATTAACAAACTATGAACCACAAACCACAAAATGAAGGCTTGTCTTTGGTAAGGAAAGAAAAAAGGTTAACTAGGTGGTAAATGAGAGGATTAACTGCAGGGATGCTAAAATTCTGATTCCCAGAGGCATAGGTCAGTATGATCATTCCTGGAAGCACTATAACATAATTTGGGGCTCAAACTTTTGAGTTAAAGTAAACAAAATCATTATAACCTTAAAATTATTTTTTAAGATTTTATTTATTTTTTTTTTAGAGAGAGAAAGACAGAATGCATGGGGGGGCAGAGCAAGAGGGAAGATCTTAAGCAGACTCCACAATGAACATAGAAACCCACATGGGGCTCCATACAGGGCTTGACACAAGGTTCTATATGGAGCTCCCATGGGGCTCCATCTCATGACCCTGAGATTACAACCTCAGCTGAAAATAAGAGTCAGATACTTAACTGACTCTACCACCCAGGGGCTCCAACAACCCTTCTAACAACCAGCTATGTTCATCTTTTAAGATTTATTGTTTTGAAAACAAATTTTGAAGTGAAACATGGGAACAATTTCTTGTTCTATAATTCATGAGTAAGCATTTCCCCATTGTTGAATTTATACTACATTCTTGATTATTGAGTATAATATGTATCTGTATATACAATTCTTATTGAGACCTTCTTGGTTGAGAAAAAAGAACCACTGAACACATTTAAAACATTTTTAAAATGTTGCATGCACAATACTAAAGACAGATATGTGTGGCATGTGTAGATATGGATCTAGGCCCACTTTGTTGGGTCACTGCCAGAAGGAGTAACATAAAATTCAAGCTTCCATGCTCTTACTTTTCTTCAGTTTAGGTTAGTCTTTGTGTTTCGAAAGCTAAGGGGATGTTCTTTCTGTTTTTTCATAGACAGTACTGGTTTATGTCTGTTGTCCTGGTTTAATTTTCAACCATGTCACTTTTTAGAAAATAAATTAAATGGTTACCCTATCAGAGCCTGGCAAGTAGTGGATAGACAATAAATGACTACTGGGTGAATTAATAAATACATGTCAAATAGAGACTCTGTTCTATGTTGATAAGTCTTCAAATAGTATCCTTTTATCACTGAGGTTAAAAAGTTTCCACATTGTGTATTGGTTTTATATTCTACAAGACATAATCCTCTGAATAACCCATTCTCTATAAGACTAAAACTAGTTTTCTTTTTTTTTTTTAGGATTTTATTCATTTATTTGGCAGAGAGAAACACAGCAAAAGAGGGAACACAAGCAGGGGGAGTGAGAGAGGGAGAAGCAGGCTTCCTGCTGAGCAGGGAGCCCGATGTGGGGCTCGATCCCGGGTCTCTGGGATCATGACCTGAGCCGAAAGCAATGGCTTAACCAACTGAGCCACCCAGGTGCCCCTAAAACTAGTTTTCTATTAAATTAGGTTGACTTCCAAATCAGTAAGAAGTATATCCTTCATAATAGTAAAATGGTAACTATACAAATAAATACAGTTATACCAATTTTTCATAGTTTGGTCAAATTAAGAATAAAAATTCCCAAACTGATGAGTAAGAAGGCAGTGATAATGATGATTGTAGGTGTTAAAAAAACAAAAAGAGAAAGAAAAATTAGAGAATATGCATTTGTCTGACTTCTAGACTGCCTGGGCCTCTTTAACCATAAGAAGAAAAAAA
Organism: Spilogale gracilis; assembly: GCA_004023965.1. NCBI lineage: Eukaryota > Metazoa > Chordata > Mammalia > Carnivora > Mephitidae > Spilogale > Spilogale gracilis. The sequence goes on from PITA01002535.1 coordinate 111,721, forward strand.
ATGTTTTTATCTTCTTGGCAGAATTATGTCTTTAGATGTAGATGCTGAGATTGATGACAATGATCTCTTCTGATCTTCCAGTTCCTATCTAAAAATTTATCTATTTTTTGACTTTCATTTTCTAGTTCTCACTGCCTTTTCTACTCAAGAAATTTCATACCGGTCCATCAAGAGATGTGGCATTTTGGTCCAATTGGGTGATTTCTACGTGAAAATGAACCATTTCCTAGTGGAAAACTGTCTTTTGAGAGATTAGTTGATGCCAATCATTGTACCAGAGTTTAATCCTATCTAAATAAAATAAAGATCCTTGATAAAATAAAGGAAATTTTCAACTTTTTATGTTTGTGGGCCCTGTCCCTGGCTTCCCAGCAAAGCTATACTTTAACATTTATCAAGGTCAAAATGACTTGGCAAAACCTCAAAGCATGGGCTCTTTTTCAGCCCTGGCCACATACTGTACATCTGCTTTGTTAAATAATAGTAGTAACAATAACTGAAAAGGAGCATTCCAAACATAAAGATGAGAAAAAGAAAAAAAAAAAAAAACTTCCCTGGTTCCCATTAGAATGGTCATACAAACTTGCATCTACTAAAAACATAAGATAAAGTCTATGACTTTCTGGACTGTCCTTCGTTCATGATGATTTGTAACTCTTCATGTAAAAAAAAAAAAAAAGAAGAGAAACGAAACGTGTATAATCCTGCACCAAATGTTCCTTCCCTGAAGCACTCTCTTCTTTGTGAAGAACATGTATCCTAGGGAGATGTGGGTTTGAATAACTTGGGTTTGAATAAAACTCTTCCTTTTAAAAAAAATATTTAAAAAGTTTTGTTCATTTTGTATCAACATCCTGAAACTGTCAAGATAAAAACTAGATCTTAGATTATTTAAAGCATATCAAACTGTAGAATCTTGGGACTTGAAGCCTAAAACTGACTTTTTTCTCCCTCATCTTGTCCAGAGCAAGAGGGAAAGCAAAGAGGGAAAGCAAATGAGGCTATTAGGCACTGCATAATTGAGGATAGCTCTAAATAGTTTCTAGTGGCCTGAAAAAAGTGCAGATTTCACATTCTGGAAATAGCCACCTCTGTGATGCAGTTGAGCCCTTGGCACATTAGTGAAAAAAAAATTTGTTTGTATAGACTTGCTTTTGTGCTTTGCTAGTCTTTACATTGTAGGTATAAGAGGTGTTATTCTCTATTTGCTATGTTACCCAAGTGGGTCAACAAAAATACCATCTCCTGACTAAAAATTTTTTTTCTTAACTTTCTATTTCTACCTCAAAAAATAAGATGGGATTTCTATGGAATTCTTTGTTCCTCTCACGTGCAGTGGCTACCATATTTGTCTCTTGGTATTGCCTATCTCAATGATTGGAGAAGTAGGGCACAGAGTGAGTGAGGTTTATATTTTTTTCTGTAGAATAATCTCATCAGTAGATTGTCCTGAAACTAGCCTTTCTATGTCTATGTTCCAAAGTCTTGTTTAAATGCTGATGAAAATCTTTGTTGTTGATTTTTTAAATATATATAATTCTAATTTTAGAAACAATAATATATCTGAGACTCTCTCTTGCTAAGGCATTGTGTGGAGTTTGCTAGGTTCTGAGCCTAGGACCAGGTTGGATATTGTTAATAAGAAAGCCATGGGCAGGGAACTCTTGTACCCTCATCCCAGCTATGTGGGTGTTAATTACATGGCCACTATCTGCTCCCTGGGGAGAACCATCTTTTTTCTCCCAGGCAAAGGCACAATGTTGGCCAAAGGATCCAAAGCTCTTTCTTATTATTCCCTGGTCTTACTGACTGACCTTATTTCTCTTTCAGGAACACATTGTGCTTATTTCTATCTTCAGGATTTTGCAATTGCTGTCTCCTCTCCCTAGAATGGTCTGCTTCCAAGATATTGTAAGTCACTAACGTACCATTGAATTACCGTTTCAAATATCATCTCCGCTGGATTTTTTCTTCACATATTAATCTCTTTGCAAAATAATACTACTGATTTTTTATTAGTCAAGAATATATGTTGAGTGACTACTATGCAATGAGTACTATTCTGTGCTTCTGGAATACAAAAATGAATAAAATAATGGTGTCTCTACCATCAAGGAACTCAAATTGTATATACAGGATGAGAATGTGAACAGATAAATAATTTGTATTATGGCAAAAATATCAACCATAACTAACGTTATATAGTAAATGTGGATACTCATTTCACTAGGTGAGAGCAACCTTTTAAAGAAATTGTGTTTAAACTCGGATCTGAGTTTCTGATGATCTTGGAAATAAGCACTCTAAGCAGAATGCACAGAAAGTACTCAGCTTTGGTATAATTGAGGAAGAGAATGACACCAAGTGAATGAACAGATGAGTGGACAGAGATGAGTTCCAAGTGATTGACAGAAACCTGATGGTGTTAGTCTTTAGTTCTGAGGCAGTAAGGGATTTGAGTTTTATCCAAGTTTAATCAGAAACAAGTGAATATTTTAAGAAAAGGGAAGTAGCTAATATGGTACTATATGTTAACTAGCTGGAATTTAAATAAAAATTTTGGGGGGGAAAGATTAAAAAAATAAGAAATGGAAGGTGAAAAGATGTTAACATTTTTGAATGATTCCTCTGAATGCCTCTGTGGAGGATGAGTAAACGGTGTTACGCTGGAAAATTAACCTTAAATTTGTTTTAGTAACATGTAAATGATATAATTCAGTGCCTTAACACAACCAAAATTTATTTCTCATTCAAGTAGAGGTAAAATGAGAGACTTCTTGATTTTACTTCTTGACTCATCCCATGACTGTAAGTTCGCCATGACAGGGGAACAAGAGCTCAGAAGAACAATGAACAGGAAGTGGTGAAAAATATGTGGTCAAAATCCTGTTTGTAGAACTCAGTCACAGATCCAGCCAAACTACAGCAGTGCTAGGATATATAAAAGAGCAATTAATATTCCATGACCATTAACTGCCCATGGTAAAGAGGGGAATAAGCATTTAACATGCTAGGAGGAAATTTGGGAATGAGAATAAGTGAGCTGGAAGAAAAGACATTACCAGAGAGTTCTATGTTTGAAATCAAGCATTTGAGGAGAATTATGACCACAGGAGTGGATTCTTAAGGATAAAAACACCATTACTAAAGAGATAAAAATTGAGAAGTCAAAAATATGTGAATTTAAAGTACTTCTGCTTATGAAAAGTAATGTGTTATCATTAATCATTTTCTCTATATCTTTATTTCTACTTTACTTCTTTTTTTGATTGGTGGTACTCTCTCTTTCCATCCTGATTCAGTTTTCTACAAAACACTGTTTTCCCCTAGCATCCATGTTGAACCTTGAGTTTTCACTATATTCTTTATGACCATCTATCTTTTGCTGACCTCTACCAAGGCATTTCTGTGCTGAAGTATCACACAGAGCAGTTGCTTTATGGGTAACAAATTGTTTTCCTTTCTTCCTTCCTCTCATTTTTTTATACATTTGTCTACTATGAGCCCATTACATGCTGCAAGCAAAGAACTCTGGACTGGAGGTAAGGAGGACTCCACTTTATTTTAATTCTGCCTCTACTTTCTATGCTCACTCACTCAAAAATATTTAAGAGATATTTGTTAAACTCTTACATGTGCAAGATTCTGGGAGAAAAGTTGGGGATAAGAGGAGTAACAAGAAAAGACACAGTTTTCTTGCCTCATTGAATTTACATGCACTCAGAACGAGGGGAATGAAAGAAGAAAAATAGAACTTTCCACAGGTCAGTTATTGAAAATCAAATCATGTAAAGCCATTAAGAGACACAAAAATGGGTATTTGTAGATTGGAAAAATGTTTGCAAATAAAGTTTTTGTTGTTTGACTTTCAGTGACTGATATATTTCAGTCATGAATCAGATATATATCAATTTCCTCTATTTACCCCTATGAGTTTTGAGAATTATTTTAAGTATTATGAGATAGTAAGCTTAGCTAGAATTCTTTATTTCCTTCTTTTAGTCTTTAGTAATGGTCTTTAAACCATTACTAAGCTGTGGATTTCTTGCCAATGGCCGGAGATCAAAGGCAACACTAACCCACCACACATCGCTTCTTCATATACAGTAATTTTAACCTATGTGGGTTTCTGATTCTCTGTTAAGACAAAGAGATGACTTTCAACTTAGCTTCCTCTTGTGTAAGTCTAGTGTTTGTAACTTCTGAGACCTGTGGATGAGACACAGAGCATAAATACCAGGTGTTATACCAGGTGCTAGTATTCACAGTAAAGTCACTGAGAAATGACAGGAGCAAAGGATTTAATTATTCTTATTACGTCTCTAGCAATGGGAGCTTGAAATTAGAAAATCTTTTGATATTTATAATAGTTTTTCTCTATATATATTTTGTTCAAAATTTTGCTTTTTTTAATTCTCTATATACACATTCCAAACTATCATGTTCCAAGGCACCAAATTTTTTTCAATATGAGGTAGAAACTTATAAGAAAAAATAAACTTTTTAGGAATGCATACTACTTTTTCTATGTGAAGGAAAGGTTTTTAGCCAATGTCATTATCTGACTTCTATTAAATATCTTACTTCTATTTCAATTTTGTATTCAGTCAGAGGGAGCAAAGATTAAGGAAAATAAGAATCCCATGCTTTGTTTACCAATAGTCAAAGATGATCCATATTTAATCCTAAAAACTTCCCCGTAACTACACATTTCCTTATGTGGACAGAAAAGGCTTGAATTAACATCAGGTCTACTGGAATTGAATGGGGGAAGCAGTCAATTCTTAACCTGCCTGGTTTTGCTCTGTTTTTGTTCCTTTTCCAAGACCCTGAATAGAATTCTGAGTCTGATATTTCTATATGGGTCTTCTGTCTTCCTTAAGGGGTCTTTTCCACTCAGGAATCAGCTTCCTTTTCTCATTTGTTGGCAAAAACTACAGGCAAAAAAAAAAAAAAAAAAACCTACAGGCAGCTTCTGACTAATTCAGTTCAGATAAAGGTTTTATTGCTGTTGTTGCTACTGTTGTTCGTTTGTAAATAGCCTTTTATTATATCATTTTATGCATATATATGCAAACATATGTATACATAATATCAATATGTTATGATTTTGTGATATATACAATTGTGTATAATATTATACATACTTATATACCATTATATGTATTATATAAATATATATTATATAATTCTTTATTATTTTGCTTTACTTTATCTTATGTCCTTACTCTATTTCTATCATTCTTCCTTCATAATCATTGGTCTAATTGTAAGTAGCATAAGAAGCATTCAAGATAAGCTCTTACTCAAAAAAGAAAGAAGTGGAGGGGTGGGTGGGTACCACAGTCTGTTGAGCTTCAGATTCTTGGTTTCAGCTCAGGATGTGATCTTGGTGTTGTGAGATTGAGCCGTGTGTCATGCTCCATGCTCAGTGTGGAGTCTCCCTGAGATTCTTTCTCCCTCTCCCTCTGCCTCTCTCACTCCTGCTTGCTCTCTCTCTCTAAAATAAATAAGTGAATCTTTAAAAAAAAAAAAAAAAAAAGAGCGGAGGTAGTATTTTTGTTCTCCTGCAGTATCCCACTTTCTGCCATGACAGTATCAGTAGATTCATGTGACGTATCTCCCAAGAGAGCCACTTACTTTCTTCAGTTAAAGAATGACTTCAGTGCACCTGGGTGACTCAGTGGGTTAAAGCCTCTGCCTTTGGCTCAGGTCATGATCTCAGGGTCCTGGGATCAAGGCCTGCATCGGGCTCTCTGCTCGGCAGGGAGCCTGCCTCCTCTTCTCTCTCTGCCTACTTGTGATCTCTCTCTCTGCCAAATAAATAAATAAAATCTTAAAAAAAAAAGAAGGAATGACTTCAAAGATCAACGTGTCAATCTAAGTTCTTAGGAAGCCGACTGAATTATAGAGGTGATGTGATTTCTTCAAGAATACATGAATTCTGTCTATATTTGTAGCTCAAGAAAACTATTAGAACAGTGATAGGACCAACCTGACTCAAAAGAAATTTGGGAGTGCATGTTTTTTGTGGTATTTTTTAAAGATTTTATTTATTTATTTATTTGACAGAGAGAAACACAACCAGAGAGGGAACACAAGCAGGGGAAGTGAGAGGGGGAGAAGCAGGCTTCCCCACGACCAGGGAGCCTGATGTGGGGCTCCATCCCAGGTCTCCGGGATCATGACCTGAGCCAAAGGCAGTGGCTTAACCAACTGAGCCACCCAGGTGCCACCTTTTGTTTTTGTTGTTGTTGTTGTTAAAGGGGAGTGCATGTTTTGAAAAGTTTTGTAGAATTATGTTGTTTTCTTCTGTGAAGATTGGTTTAGTCTCTATATACAAGAATATATGAGTTTGTGTACTCTAAACATTTTACTCAAAGATAAAAAATTTTGTTTGTGTTTGCTGAAAATCTAAAAGCAGGCTCACAGAAATCATAAATGCAGATGCAGGCGCACCTGGGTAACTCAGTTGGTTAAGCAACTGCCTTCGGCTCGGTCATGATCCCGGAGTCCCAGGATCGAGTCCCACATTGGGCTCCCTGCTTGACGGGAAGCCTGCTTCTCCCTCTCTCATTCCCCCTGCTTGTGTTCCCTCTCTGGCTGTGTTTCTCTCTGTCAAATAAATAAAATCTTTAAAAAAAATAAATAAATGCAGATGCAATATATATTTGAATAGATATTAATTTATTTAGAGTAAATAAGTTACATAATAGTGTAGAAGAGAAGAAAATAATTCACTAATAGAATAGAACATAGAAGCCAGTCAATGGCTCTCAGAGAACTCTTTCAATGATTTGAAATATAGTTTTGATTAATTTGACAAAATTAATCAAAAAGTCTAAGATTGCTTATACTACACCAAGGTAATAAAAATAAACATTATGATTGTAATCCTCTTAAAAATAAAGAATGCATAATTAAAATCCTCTATGCCAGGCATTTTTACTCCATTTAATCTTCAGAGCAAAGCTATCAAACACTTATAATTAGTTGTAATATTTAGATGTAAAAATTAAGCTAAAGTTGGTGAATTAACTTGCCAAAGGTCATACAAAAATGAATAAAATTTAATACTAAAATTTGTTCTTTCCAAAATGCATACTGTTGCTACTATATAAGAATGCATTTAAATTTTCTAAGTGTAATTATAAGAGTTACTTGATTTTCTCAAATAACTAGCTTGACAATTCTCTCAATCAAGCTTTATTTATGGGGAGAGGCTATGTTAATATTACTGATATATATTGTGTTATTTTTTTAAACATTTTTGTTTATGTATTTGACAGAGGGAAACACAGCTAGAGAGGGAATATGAGCAAGGGGAGTGAGAGAGGGAGAAGCAGGTTTCTCGCAGATCAGAAAGCCTGATGTGGGGCTCAATCCCATGACCTGAGCTGAAGGCAGATGCTTAACGACAGAGCCACCCAGGAGTCCCATATGTTGTGTTATTAAAGAAGTATTACATAAAATACTTTCATTTAGGAAATTATTTTTTTAAACAAATGTTACTTTATTTCTAAATATGAGTTACTCTAAATGTGCTAATTCTAAAAAAATTGAAAATCATGGGAAGAAAAATATTGTCCAATAATTATTGCACTTTGTAACTACTGAAAAGCCTTTAAAAAAGAATACTTTTCTAATTTTAGTGCAACAAAAAAGCAATGATTTGCATATTTTATTTTTTTAATTTAGCAATACATAATTTGCTTTAGATATTTTTCTAAAATATTTTATTATATCCTATGGGTATGTAATAATTTAATGAACAAATTTACACTTGTAGGTTTATTTAACATTAATATTGTTCTTTTAGAAAAGAGCAATTAGGATAAAGCTCCTAGAGGAGTGGGGACCTTAGTGTTTTATTCCCCTATTCTCCTTATTTATTGTTGTACTCTCAATGTCTGGTACTTGACATATAATAGATACTCAATATCCATTCTTACAAAAATGGATTTAATTAGTTAATATTAGTAGACAATCTGATGAATTTTTTAGGATAAATAACTTGAGGTGGACTTGCTAAGACAAAGCATATGCATATTTATAATATTTATTTTATTCATATTGACATTTACTTTCCAGAAGAATTGTATTAATTTTTGCTCAAACTGGCAGTGTGACTTTTTTCTTTGAGTCTTGCTGTATTGAGTGATATTATTCTAGCTCAACTCTGTAAATAGAGCTTTTGCAGGGTGACCTATTATTCTGTCAACCAAAAGTGACTGCTCCACTCATGGCAGAGCCCTCTGTATAAAATTTTCTCCTTTGGAGATGTGTTTTGTAAAGATTTTAACCTTGCCCATAAAGAGCTATGGCCTTTGCCCTACGTTTCTGAGACGTAACCTTCAAGCTCTTAGAATGTTATGGCTGGTAGATGTGTTTTGATGTTGTTGTTGTTGTTTTGTTGTTGTTGTTGTTGTTGTTTACCTGGGGCCGTAGGGCCAGCCAGATAATAAAATGTGATTTAAGGCAGGGGCTTTGAGTCATGCAATATCAGCCCAATCTCCTGAATAGCTAGAAACTGAGATCAGACTTGAGGCTGTTAATTATGCCTATGTGATGTAGCCCCAATAAAAACTTTGGACATTGATGCTTGAGTAAGCTTCCATGGTTGGCAACACTCCATGAATATTGTCACACATTCTTGCGTGGAGGAATTAATGCTGTCCTTGACTCCACACCGAGAGGACAACTGGAAGTTCCATGTTTAGAATCCTCCTGGAATATGCTTCATATATTTCCATTCAGGGCTGATTTTAATTTGTATCCTTTCTCTCTAATAAGCCATAACTGTAAGTATGACAGCTGTCAATGAATCCCTTTAGTGAGTTATTATTCAATCTAAGGATGGCTTGGGGGAAGCCCCTGAACTTGTAGTTAGTGTTAGAAGACTAGCTATAAGTTATAAGACTAGCTATAAGTTATATAAGTTATAAGTTATAAGACTAGCTACCTTTGCGGTTGGCTACTCTGGTAGTTGATGTCCAGAGTGCAGTTCAATAGAAAAACCCTTACTCACTAAAACATGTGGTTCAGAAAGAGGAAGGATGACAGGTTAGGAGATCCTGAAATTTCAATTCCTAGTGTCTGCCTTATGGGCTTTATCCTTTGGCTGATTTTAATCTCTGTTCTTTAGCTCTGTGAAATTATTAACTGGTGAGCATAACAACACAAGGATTCTGTGAATCCTTCTAATGAATGATGAGACCAAAAGGTGGTCTTCAGAACCCACTAACTTCACAGGTGGAGTCAGAAGTGAGGACAGTCTCATGGACCATGCAATGTTAAACCCTCTGATTTAGTTTTGTGCTCTAATATTCCCTTTGCATATATTCAAACACAAGCAAGACTACACCCACGATGTGTAGATATGTGCATATCCTTCAAAATCCATGCAATTGTAGCTTTAGATATGCTTCTCCCTTCCTCCAGAGCTTTTATTACTGTATACATTATAATTTGATTCCATTTTTCAGACTTTTACAATGCATGGCTTTCCTCATTCATAGTAATTTGAAAATGTCTTATGAATTCATGAGAATTTATTTACATTGACGACTTTATATATATACACATATACATATATATTTATAACTAAAAACAATTAGGAGATGAAGAGAACTGATAGTTGATACTATGTAAATTCTCCAACCAAAACAAGTATGAATTACAATTTTCTTCAAATTTATTCATGCTTTCAATGATTTTAGCATAATTCTTCATAGAAGTCTTAAATACTTGCTACTAAATAATTTCTGTACATTTATATTTTGACTTATTTTTAAAAGATTTTATTTATTTATCTTAGAGAGATAGAGATTGAATGGTGAGGGGAGGGGCATAAGAAGAGGGAGAGAATTTCAAGTCAACTCCACTCTGATCATAGAACCTAACCTGAGGCTCAGTCCCACAACCCTGAGAGCATGACCTGAGCCAAAACCAGAAGTCAGTCGCCTAACCAAGTGAGCCACCCAGATGCCCCTTGATTGATTTTTTTGTGGATATTTATTCAAAAACATTTGTGGGACATAGAAAATATTTTTGCATATTTTTAGCCAAATATTTAACTATGTCATTGTAATTATTTGCAATTTGCTATTTCAGATTTATAATAAAGAAGAAGTATCCCTTCCTTTTCAACAAAACTACTTTCACCTATTTAAATTGTACTGACATAGCTTTCAGAACATTAAGTGATAGTGATATTTGTTGCTATCCCTGTCTTATCTTGGTTTTAAAAGGAATGGCTTGTTTCAACATTATCATGTTTATTATTGATTTAAAATAAATATTTTACATTGTTAAAGAACTACCTAAAAGACATTACAAAGATATGTTGGATTTTGTGAAAAATTCTCTTAGCATTTACTGAGATAATCCTGTAAATTTGTTCCTTTGATTTATTTATAGGGTACATTATATTCAGAGACAGTAATAACGTTAAAGAAATCTTGATATTTATGGAGTGCTTCAGATGAGCCAGACTTTGGGTTAAGTGCTAGTTTACTAATATTAAATCATTTTGGCATTTCAGGAACAATGTTAATTGTTATATTCTATTTTAATATCAGGCTTTGTTATATACTTATTTTATTTAGGATTATTTTCATTTCTATACTTAGTGGGGATTTAGGTATTGAATTGTCTCAAAAGTTATTTAAAAACTAGAAAAAATATTTTGTTATATATTGGCCTTAAAATAGTTTTTTACATGTTTTCCTTTGGCCTTATTATTCTGTCTTTTCCACTGGCTACTTTCATTTGTAGCATGCTTATTTTTATTTCACTTATCTAAATTATATTTAAATGGAAAAAATAGGTTGTACATAAGAGTCCAATGTGGAAGCATGTCTGGGAAGTGTTAGCATGGAGATCAAAGGTCCTCCTGGAGGAGAATTTCTAAGGAAAAATCAGGTTCACTCATCCAGTTTAATTAGCTGTCTCTTGGTTTGTCCTGATACATCAACCCCAGTGGCGTCCAAACCTTTTATATTTAAACGATTAGGGGCACTTGGATGGTTTAGCTGGTTAGGTGTCTGCCTTCAGCTGAGGTCATGATCTCAGTGTCTTGGGATCAAGCCTGGGCATGGGGCTCCCTGATCAGTAGGAAGCCCACTTCTCCCTCTTCCTCTCCTCCTCCCCCCATTCATGCTCTGTCTCTCTCAAATAAATAAAATAAATTATTTTTTAAAAGGGTTTAAAAAAACAACTATGCAAAATCTGGGTGTTTTGTTTTGTTTTGTTTTAACTCCATGATTTTTTCTGACTTCAATATGTAACCAGGGTTGTTGGATCACAATGGTGTCGGTAGCATCGGAGATGTCCCTGTTAGCAGAGGTGACAGTGCATTAGAAAAGGGAGGGGGAGTGCAGGTAACTGGCAGTACTAATGCATCGTCAGTGTAGACATGTGCCCTCTGGAGTGAAGTTACTGCCCTCACCTCAAACACTGACTGTCCCACTGGGAATGATGATGCCTTTATTGAGCATTGGTTGTACCGGTGTCATATTTTTCTTCAGCAGACAATGAAGAACTCATGAGCATAAATAATCTGAACAAATAAGAAAAAACTGGTAATAATCAAAATAATGAGCTTGCATGGAATCATCAGAGTCCTTAAGGATTCTCTGAAATATCTGAGAAGATAGGAAGAGAGGCAGTCCCACACATGCTCTTGTATGGCTGTAATGCTTCATTTAATAACCCTCGGCTTCTGTGTTCAGAGAAAAGTGGGTTACAGGTGGAAACTTCTGAACTTCTTGGTTTTTTCTCTCTACTGACAAAAAAACACAAAGATTAATTTAATTGAAAGAGCATTGGACTGTAGTGGTAAACTTTTGAAATTGTTTTTAAAGCAAGATAACTATGATACATAGACACACGTGTGTATGTACACAGACATACAGAGTCTAGAATTTTTAAATATGTATAGCGTTTAGATTAAATGATGACACAAAATATCATTTTGAGGTCCACTAAAAAGCTGAAGTTCCTCTCTTTTTAATGATATTTAGAAGTAAATATTCATAATAAGGAAACAATTTAAAGAATGCAATGAATACAGGACTCCTTTAGGCATTTTTGTGTAAGCCCAGTTGTAGCGAAAAGGCATAAATAACACAGTCAAGTTAAAATTTTCTCTCTGACTTTTAAAAAGTAAAAAATCTCAGTGACTCATTTGGCTAATATATGGGAGCTGAACCTCTAAAATTGTCTGATTCAATGATTTGAAAAGGTGTGCTCCAAGAGCCCAGTGAGTTTGGATATGGTGAGAATGGCAATTTCTGAATAAAATTAGATAGATGATAGATGATAGGTAAATAGGTAGAAGCAATAAATAAGGTCGTACAGTGTTTAGTTTACGGTACTTTAAGCATGAGAATCTGAAATACTAAAAATGATCAACTTAGCTAAATATTAACTGCTTAAACATTTCTAAATACAAAGTACAGAAGCAAACACTTGAAAACAAGCTTCTGAGAGTTTTGTAAAGGCTCAGAATGTGCAGTGGGGAAACTTAGGATATCATTCCTCTTGTAATAAGTGGGAGGGAAGGATCTTGGCTTTGGTATTGCAGTGTTCATCTATCACGACTGGCGGGATTTGGGGCAGATGAATTAACCTCTGAAACTTCAGTTTCTTAATATGATCAATGGAGAGGATAACCTCAGGATTTTTGTGACAAGTAATTCAGACAGTGTGAGAAAAGTCCTTAAACAAAGACATGTAATATAATTAACAACAAAGTACAGCTAATGAAATAAACAAAAATAAATAAATAAATCAGGTGCCCTGCCATTCAACTCCTCTGAATATGTAGTGTTTATTTTATAAAATCAAGAAATTGTATAGCAATCAAGCTATTAGAACAGTAACTACAGTTCCTTCTATTAAAATGCTGTTTTTTGTAATTAAAAAAAATGTTGTCAAAAAGATATTGTGGAAGAAGAAGAAGAAGAAGAAGAAGAAGAAGAAGAAGAAGAAGAAGAAGAAGAAGAAGAAGAAAAGGAGAAGGAGAAGGAGAAAAAGAAAAAAGCTATTATGTGTATGTGTATGTACTCCCCCTTGTGTGTCTTTCTAGTAAGCAAAGACGGGTGAGAAAGAGTGAGAGGGCTTTTAGAAAGAAATCTGCAGGAAATATGCTAAGCAAATATTGTTTGCTCTATTGATTCACAGACACTGCTGTTTGTAATTGTGATAGGGCTTATTTTCACTCTGCTATTGCAAGTGAAATTTTATAAATGAAAGCTAGGCCAGAAAAACCAGAATGTGTTAATAATGTCTGTGGCATAAAGATTCTATTGTTTTGCTTTTGTTTACAAATAAACCAAGAGGATATATCATAAAATCTTTGAGTTGTGAAAGGATCTTAGCAACTTTTTGCAATCCAACTGCCTATCCCGTAATTTGCTATTTAAAATGTCTTTGTGAATATTCCTTACCCTATAATGGCCAGGTTATTAAGAAGTGATGAACGCTCTAAACAGTGGTATGCTTAAGGAGATTACATAAGAAAAACATTGTCTATAAGCAAATAGAAGGAGAAAATTTTCAAAAGAGGGCTTTATTGCTGGAATGAGGATTGCTAAAATCCATGGCTCAGGAAATGTATAGTTTTGTCTTTTTTTTATAGTAAGCAGCTTTATCTTGGGATTTCTGAAAAATGATACATATTAAGCATAAGCTGGGATTTTCAATATCCAATTAACTTTGAATTCAAGTTGGCCCATTAAAAACAGAGCCCATTTAGCCTAGCTTTAAATATATCCTATTTTTTTAGTATAGAATTAAAGAACTCTGTGGTCTCTTAGTCAAAGATGACACTCATTTGACAGTGTTATTATCTGTACATGAATGTGGCTATTAAGTCTGAATCATCTCAAACTTTTCAACTGATTATGTGTAGAATATTCTGTGTGGCTCTTCTCCTAGAGATGCATATATTGAGAGATTCTGAAAAAAATTACAAAGAAAGAAGTTATTTCCCCTATGACCTGTCTAGAACTCAAACATAAAAAAGAACCATCCATTTCAATTCAGTTCCACTCAATTCAATTCAGTTTGATTCGATCTGATTCTTTTCAAATTGACTTGATTTATTCAACAAATATTTCTGTAGAGGTGCAAACGAGGAACGAAAATCCCTTGGCTTTTTGAGAGTTCCGGGGAAACCCCACTACAATTAGGAGATGGAGTTTACTTCCACTCTAACACAATTTGGGAAGACCTCTGAGAATAGATAGCATGTAAGCAGTGGTCTGAAGAAAGAGTTTGCTGACAAAGGCAAATATGGCAGATAGTTATTGTTGTGAAATAATCAATTAAAGTTCTGATTCTAGGTAAAGCTGAGTAAGTGAGAGCTGAAACTGAGAACTGTGCATATGGGAAAGAGAAGTGGGCCCAAGGAATGAAACTGGGTGGCTCAGTTGGTTAAGTGTCTGTCTTCAGCTCAGGTCATGGTCCCAGGGTCCCAAGATCTAGCCCCGCATCTGGCTTCCTTTTCAGCGGAGAGCCTGATTCTCTCTTGCCTCTGCTTCTTCCCTGACTTGTGAGTTCAGTCTCTCGCCCTCTCTGTCAAATAATACATAGAATCTTTTTAAAAATTAAAAGAAAAAAATGCATGAGACCCTAATTTTGTGGATGACCAAAATTGGATGGAGACCATCGTGAGCAGAAGAGGGACATGAAATACTTGTGCTCAAAGAAAATTCTGCTAGAGATAGGCATGATGAAGCAGTCTACACAGCTGTGATTGAGCTTTAGACCGCTGGCATTGGTCCAGATTAGAAGACTAAAGGCCTGGGATCGACCCTTGGCAGCCTTTCACACACCAGCTCTCTAGACTATCTTTGCTTCCAAGCACTCATTCCTGTCTTTGCTTCATTCTACCAAACCTATAGTCAACCAGTCTTTCTAATCCCAATGTTTTCACGTCTTCCGTATTACTCCTGTCACTACCACTTTGTCTGGTCTATAGCTGCATATTGGATGTTCAGTACACATGCTTGATTAGATAATATAAATTATTCCTTCTCAAAATGTCTCAGTGTCTATGGCCTGTGCTGCATAATTTTGAATACAGTTTTATTGTTTTATATGTGCTTGTTTTACATCTCAGAAAGTTACCCAAATTTAAGGTGGTGCCATGGACTGAATTGTGTCTTCCCCCAAATTCATATGTTGAAACCCCATTCCCCAGAATGATGGTATTTTGGGGCCTTTGGAAGGTAATTAGATTTAGATGAGGCCTTGAAGTCATGGGATTCCCATAATGGGATTAGTCCCCTTTCAAGAAGAGACTAGAGAGCAATCTTTCTCTCTCTCTCTCTTTTCTCTCTCTCAATCCCACCCATCCCTCAGTCTCTCTCTCTCAATCACTCAGTGCCATATAAGGATATAGCAGGAACAGGCAGTCCTTTCTTCAAGCCAAGAAAAAGACCATCACTAGATGACCACGTTAGCACCCTGATCTTGGACTCCTTAGACTGCAATACTGTGGAAAATAAATGTCTGTTGTTTAAGCCGCATAGTTCATGGTATTTTGTTATAGCAGTCTAAGCTAAGATAGGTGGGAGATCCTAACTCTTAGAATGGTTCTTTCCTATATATTCCAGGTATATATTTTAATTGCCAACGAAATGGCATTAGTCAAGGTTATACACAGTTATGAGTCTTGCTTCCTCGTGAGGTAGAAAAGATGGAATGGGCCACTTTTAGTTTCTCTGTCTTACACCCACAGCATATTGAGTTCCTTTCCCAAAAGTAATTTATGCCTACCGAGACCTGCCAAAATGTGGGATTCCCAGAATGTTAAGATCCACCAAGCTCTTGGTGACATAGATGTTACCCATCCTCTAGTTAATGTCACACTTCTAATCGCATATCATTCTTATTTAGAGGCACCTGTAGTTTTGAAGAGCCTAAGAATATGTGCATGCTTACTCAGATTCTCATCTTTACCTCACTGGGCCCAGAATGTTGCAGTACATTAGAATCAGTTGGGGGTGTTTAATAACAAATACTGTTGCCTGGCTCCCAACCCTAGACATTCAGATTTATATGGCATGGAGTTTAATTTGAGCACTGGGGCCCTCAATCTCTTCATGTGATTCTAATGAGCACCAAAGCTCAGACTCCATTGCCTTTAGTTCAACCTAGGGTTCTACAACCCAGCATATCACTTGACTATTTTCAAGAGAAAGAAATTTCTTCAAAGATTTGTAGTTATATATATGTGCCTGTGTATATTCCATTCTTAGGATAAATTACCTCTTATGTTTTCAAAATTCACAACCTAATTTGAATACTCTTGGGTATTTAGATTATAATAAGCAAGTGAGGACACAGCTATCTGTACCACAAACCTCTCTCTTCAGTAACATATTTACTTAATGACAATCCTTTTCATCTTTCACTGAATGCTATAGTCTTGCTCAGGTGGGAAGGTAGGTCATCTCTCTTGGCTACCAGAACTTGATACAGCACTCACAATTAATGGCACCAAATACATTGAAGGAGAAACATCTTTCTACTTAACAAAGAGTTTCTGCCACTACATCCATTTGCTTGCCTGAGTATATCTCAGTACAAAGCCACCCCTAACAATTAAACTCCAGCTGACATCTAGCATCTCAACAAGAGTTGTCATTGGATTTTTTGATGTTTTTAATTTGTACAGCTACACTAGTTAAAAGTTAAATGAAGAGCTTTTCTATTTTACTATATCTAATCCTGAAAGCTAGTTTTTTGGTTCCCTTTTCTTTTACTTTTTTTTGGATTGCTCCCATAGCACCATATTCGATTCCCTGCAAGAGATGGCATTTCACACTCAATGGGTGTATGGTAGGCAGATTTTTGGATTGAACATCTGTTGCTGAAAGGTCTGTGTAAGAGTACCAAAAACATTAAGGATTATCAAGAAATTGACATTCAATGTTTGTGTGCAGAGATACCATCTTTTTTTTTTTAAGAGTTTATTTATTTATTTGACAGAGAGAGAGAGATCACAAGCAGGCAGAGAGGCAGAGGAAGGAGGCTCCCTGCTGATAAGAGAGCCCAATGTGGGCCTTGATCCTAGTACCCTGGGATCATGACCTGAGCCAAAGGCAGAGGCTTAATCCTCTGAACCACCCAGGTGCCCACAGATACCATCTTTTAGAAATAGTTTTGCACCATATCTCCCCACATGCCTGCAAAATAAGGGATATAGGTGACTTCTTTTCAAATATCTGTCACCTAAACCATTGTAATGGCAGTGTGCCCAAATATAAAACAACGTAAATGTACTCTTGTTTTCAGTGGATCTGGTTAAAGTATAAAATTTAGCTTTTGGACTTTTTCAGTTATTCTGAACTTCATTTGGCTTGGGTCATATTCATCAAAGACTGACCCAAGCAGCAAATGGAGGATTAAATTACATCAGGAGGTAAAACAAATTATAAATAAGGACAATGATTTAATTGTAAAACATACTAAGGATGTTCATAGAGATTTATCATAATTCCTTTTTTTTTAGAGACTTTTGTGAACTAAATAGAATATTTTTCTCTCTCCCACTCTGATTTCTATTTGAGAAGCTCTAACATAAAAAAAACTAATAAGACAAAAAGGTAGCAAAATTATGTGGCAGGTGGAGAGACAGTACTTTTATAGATTTTTTTTTCTTTGCTGGTTTTCCATACTGTCCCAGAGATTTCAAGATATCTTGTTCCTTCGATTTGAAGTTATAACAATTTCTAGTACTCTGCCCAAGACATTTTACAAAAGATTGCACCTTGCTGTCTTTCCACTGAGAACATGAATTGTCTTTATATTGCTTCAGCTGCTGATTTACTATTGTTAGAGTCTGCTCTCATCTCCTACTTTCACTTAGCCTCTCTCTGTCTTAGACTTACTCATGCTCCCATAGCACCATATTCAGTTCCCTGCAGTAGAGGGCATTTCACACTCAGTGGGTGTATGGTAGGCAGAATTTTGGTCTCCATGATCTTTACCCCTTGGTGTCAAGCCTGTGAATATGTTACGTTACATGAAAAGGGAATTTTCAGGTGTAATTATGTTTATAGATATTAAGATCTTAAAATTATCCTGGACTTCCTAGTTGGGCCCAGTCTAATTACATGAACTTTTAAAAACAGAGAAATTTTTCTGGAGTCAGAAGATTCAGCAGAAAAGAAATCGGAGAGAGTAAAAAATGAGGAGGACTATGTGAACCATTGACAGTTTGAAGACAGAAGAGGCAACAGGATGGGGTTCTAAGGGCTCCCAAGGAGCAGAGAGGTCTCCCACCTGACAGATAGCAAGACAATAGGGACTCTAGCCATACAACCACAAGAAACTGTTTTGTCAACAGCCTGAATAGGTTTGGAAGTGGAATCTCACACAGACCCTCCAGATAAGAGTTCAGGCTGCTGACACCTTGATTTGGCTTTGTGGGATTCCCCAGTCAAACACACCTGGGCTTCTGACGTACATAATTTTTTAAAAAATAAATGTGTATTGTTTTAAGCTGCTGAAATTGTGCTAACTTGTTATAGCCAAAATAGAAAATTAACATTGAGTACGATGTGACTTAAGGTATATCAGGCATCTGACACTTATGATCTTGTAATAGCTACATGCATTTCTCCTGTTCTACAGTATCTGCTTTTGTTATTACAAATTCTTTCTTAGAAAACTATATATCTATTTTTTTATTATTGTGTGTTAATGGTCAGTATCTCTTTACTGAATGAGAGCCAGATCCAACTCTGTCGGGGACGGTGCTTGACCCGCCCCTCCCGCGATGCCCAAGCCACTGGAAAACTTTGGTGGAGGTACCTGTGAATGTGAATTAAAGCCCCTTTGGGCTTTCCCCGCCTAGAATCTGGAAAGCCACATACCCTGTGGGTCAGGGAAATATGTCCTTTGTGTGCTTATTCAAGACATATAGTTCCATTCAATCCTCCTCCCGGTAATCATATCTCTGTATCTCTTATCTGTATTTCTTGATACCTGTGTCTCAATGGTCTCAACTTCTGTGAGTTTAAGCAATAACTCTGTACCCTGCAGTAAGGATACTAATCCTGTCTCTAGGGGGGGTACAAAAGCAGTTAAAGATTTAACTGCACCATCCAACTTCCTCACTTTTAAATAATAAAAGACTGGGGCCCTAGTCAGAGAGGCCCTAGTCAGAGACAAAGACAGAGAGCCTGTTAGGAAGCAGCAAGAGAGCCTTAGAGGAGAGGCAGTGAGAGAGCTAGAAAACAGCAAGAGAGCCTGCAAAGAGAGACAGAAACAGAGAAGCAAAGGAAGCAGCAGAAAGAGAAGCAGACAGAGAGTAGAGAGACAGAAGAAGAGAGAGAAGTAGAGCAAGATGGCCAAAGCCAGAGCTAGAGAGCTAGAGCTAGAGAGCCAATGCTAAAAAGCCAGAGCGTGAGGCTGAGCCTGCTTCATAGGTCTCTCCTGACTGACCTGGGGTCTGTCAGCTTGCATTAGATTTGCGTATCCTTGTCATTATTTCGCCCGTCAGACATCCGCGGTTCAGGACCCACATCTCTGCCGAGGCTGGTTCCCCAGCGGTGACACAACTCTTTCTTGGGATTTCTGTGGTCAGAAACCTTCCGTCTTTACAAGTAAGAAAGTTTTCTTGCTGATCTATGTGAAATAGAAAGGGAAATTAATGTGGTCCACAGAGTGGAAAATCAAGATAGATCAACAATAGGGAAGCAGAGAGAAGGTCCTAGGTGCCATAGTTTAAGCTGATGGAGTAAGCCACACCAACATCTAGACATTTTAGCCACATATACTAAAAATTGATCTTTTATTTTCAAGATCATTTGTATGAGCTTCTGTATCACATAGAACACAAAGTTTTAATTGATACATAAATACCACTGAAACATGTTTTTAAATTGTACTGACTAAACTTCAATACTAAATACTAAATCGTGTTTACATTAAGTATTATTATAGCTCCCAGATATGCTACATTGGTTATATCTTTTCTGGTAGATCATAAATGCCTTAAAGTCACAAACCATGCCTAATATTCATCATAAATGTTAGTAAGACTGTACTGGACTTTTGTTGACTAAATAGTTGAGAACTATTAGATGAAGAACTAAAATAAAATAATCATTTAGAGACCGTTTTCCTCCCATGAAGACCTCAGTGTTTTTTTTTACAGTCACTTTTAGTTTCAATATTAGATAGAAAATAAGACCTAACTTTCATACAAATGTCATAATGGAGATAGAAAAAAAAACAAAGTTATATATCTTGTGCGTTTTTGAGTTTTAATTTGCTATTGGTTTGTGTTCATTGTTGAAGTTGATGAATACAATGGTACTTGGTTAGTGGAAAACATTTTCTTTATCAAGCAGAACATCAGCATATTAGTACTCATGGTTAATTTAATGGAATCACATGTATCTGGATGCCAGATTCATTTTGAGGAGGAAGTATGCTAAATATCACCTTTATTTTTTTTTAAGATTTTATTTATTTGACAGAGAGAAACACAGCTAGAGAGGGAACACAAGCAGGGGGAGTGAGAGAGGGAGAAGCAGGCTTCCTGCCGAGCAGGGAGCCCGATGTGGGGCTCGATCCTGGGTATCCAGGATCATGACCTGAGCTGAAGGCAGTCGCTTAACCAACTGAGTCACCCAGGGACCCCTGAATACCACCTTTAAAAGAATAGACCGTGTTACTTTTCACATGACTTCATAGGCCAGATATGTATTTAGACAAAATTAATTGAGAAATATATTTAAATATTTTAACTTACATAGAAAATTGAAGAACATAGATCCATTTTTTAATATGCGTTTTGAAATCATAACATTCTCATGAAAATAAAGATTGAATAACTCTTCCCAGGAAACTGGGTTTGAGGACAAAACTATCTGTCCTATTTTTATATACCTCCACTTAAATCTCAACTTCAGCTGTTGTTTAGTTTTAGGGAACAAGGCGTATCTAATATATATGCTGTTCTCATGGACTTGGTAAAGATACATCAATACCTATTTATTGAAATGCTCAGAGCCATACTATGATTTAACATACAGCTATATTGATTCTTGAGGAGGTTCCCAGGGACTGTTTTGGATACTCATCCACTAAACAAAGTTTAAACAATCAGACTAAAGCATCGAGAGGTATATTGTAGTGTGTTAGGTATTCTTATCTCTGCAAAGGAATGGAGTAAATCGTTTATTGGGTTCTAAATATCTTGGTGGTAGTGTGTGAAGTCTTTGTAATGGAATAAATAAATTATTGTTAGCTAGTATATCAAGTGATTGTCACTTCCTTTTCTAAAAATTGTTAGTTTTGTTTTTAACATTCAGTAGAATATATTTACTCTTTTACATGTACAACAGACAGGAGTTTTAAACATTTGAAGAAAGCCAATGTATTTTGCCATGGTTGGTGTGCATTTTCTATTTCTGAGCAGATGATTTTATTTGAAAGGTTGTTTTTCTCCTAGACATAGTTTCATTTTCTCCCGAATTCTACCAGCCTGCTATTGATTCTTTGTTTAAAACATCACAGCTCTTGGCCATAGCTATGACTATCACACATAGAGCATGTGACCAGTTGGATTGCACTAAATCATGCCTTTACATATATGACTTAATTCTGTCTTTGGAGGCAATGATTCTTTGGAATATATTGATAATGCAATTTACATCTTCGAATTGTAAGGCTAGAAGATAGGCAAGTTAATGTCCTTCCTTCTGCTTTTAGGCAGGTAAAATTCTAAGCCATCTGGGAGAGAGTGTAGTTCTCTTTTGAAATACTTTAAAGGCACAAGCCCCACAATTTTGACTTGTATGTAATTAAGCATTTCTTACTAGTGATGATCAGTAGATTCTTTCCCATATCCCACTGAAATCCCTTCCATGAATTTTTCTTTTCCTGACATTCTGGAAATAAAAACAACTAAAATAGAACAAGTATTTGCTTCAAGTTACTGTTTAGAACTTCTTTGAGGTGAAATTATATTACTTCTTTTTCATTGGGGGGGTGTAA
Organism: Spilogale gracilis; assembly: GCA_004023965.1. Lineage (NCBI taxonomy): Eukaryota > Metazoa > Chordata > Mammalia > Carnivora > Mephitidae > Spilogale > Spilogale gracilis. Next base: position 133,744 of record PITA01002535.1, read on the forward strand.
AAACATGTTTTCTAATGCTTACAAATGTGTCACATTGATTTTATAAAAGTTTAACATAGAATTGTCAGCAGAAAACGTTTGACTAAACTTTTGGCTTCTTTCTATAAGACATATAATAAGTATTATTATTAATAAAAATAAAATAAAATAATAAAATAAATATATAATTTAATTATTAAAAAACAATAAAAATAAAAATAGATCATTTTTATTGCTTAAAGGTCTAAAAAAGAATTTTATTCAAATGAGCTCACATAGATCTCTCCCACTGATTCTCTCAGTTATTACATTTTTTTTTTAATGAGGAAAGGATGATGAAGGATAAAATAATAGAAATAAGAGCTGAATTAAGAAAAATCTTAGCTCCTTAGGAGTTAATACAAGATTTCATTCAATCCAACCACTTACTCACAAAAAGGATTGGCCCTGAACAAGAAAAAATAAATGAACATTTATTTTATTCTGATCAAGAAGAAAATACTTAATAAAAAAGAGCATTTGTCTGAGAATAGAAAATTTTGCTTTATTTTAGTTTTACTCATTTAGAAGTGAAAGCCTTTTTCCATTAATGATGAGAGTTGATTCAGTAGTTCTGATTAGAGAGGAGTTTGTGTCCCTACCTTTGTTTGCCTATATTATATTTACTTTTCTCTAGACTCTGTGAGCAGATGAAAGAAGATGATTTTTTAAAATATTTTATTTATTTAGTTGACAGAGAGAAACATAACTAGAGAGGGAACACAAGCAGGGGAAGTGAGAGGGAGAAGCAGGCTTCCCACTGAGCAAGGAGCCTGATGCAAGGCTCGATCCCAGGACCCTGGGATCATGACCTGAGCTGAAGGCAGACGCTTAACAACTAAGCCACCCATGCACCCCAAAAGAAGACGATTCTACAGACATAATAGGATCCCTTAAAGTTCTCAAGATAAATTTATGGAAGCATACAAATTTAATATTTTGCTGAGGAATGTTTAATACAAAATACAATAAGTATCTTTATCCAATTGAATAATATAAACCCTGTTCCAGTATTTGTTCCTATGATTTATCAATAAAACTATATGACCAATTAATTTATTTTGTAATCAGACTTCTCCCCCCGAGTTTCTCCTAGTTTGTCTATTTGGCAATCCTTACTTATCTCTTTTAAAAATCCTTTATTTTATTATAATTTTTTTAACAATCAGATGGCCACTGCCTTCAGTTTTCATGTTTAAATCTCAATTTGTTTTGTTTTCCAGGTTTTCAGGACTATTTAGTCCTGGGTATGTGTCACAATAGATCAATGAATGAATATTTAGGGAACAAAAAAGGATTAGGACACTCTTGCTACAAGACTAGACTTAGTCCCTTCAGTGTCCTATAATAAATACCAGAGACTGGGTGGCTTAAACCATCAATATATCTTTCTCTTGGTTCTGGAGTCTGGGAAGTCCAAGATCAAAGTGCCATGAGATCCAGGATCTAGTGAGAGCCTGCTTCTTGGTTATCTTCTTGCTATGTCCTCAGAAGGCAGATGGGACAAGGGAGATCTCTAGGATCTCTTTTATGAAGGTACTGATCCCAATCATGAGGGAGGGCTCCACTCTCATAATATAATCAACTCTCAAAGGACCTACTTCCAAATACCATCACATTGGGGATTGGGTTTCAAAAGATAAATATGGAGGGGGAGGCGACAAAAACATTCAGTTTATTGCACCAAGATAGGCTTGTATCCTAATAGGGCAAACTCCCAAACACAAGTTAGACTGATAGAGATTTAGCATGACAAAAGCCATTACTAGTATCGGAATAATACGTGTCATTGGTATTGTTGTGTTCCTAATGTTTATTATTTTAAAGGACATGCCACTTACATAATGCTGTTTATTAGATTTTAACAACTCAAAACAGACAAAGGAAAGAATGTCATAATTTTTTTCCTGAAGTTGATGAAACTATAGCTCAGTAGGTCTAAGAGATGGCCATTTCAAAAATGGATACTATGTAGGTAAGAATAAATCAAGGAAGTAAGCTAAAGATAGACATATCTTAGGAATCTGAAGAAAGTCAGCCTGTTTTAAGGCACATCATTGAAAAGGAGGTCTAAAAAATCTCTCAGGAAAACATAAGATTTAAATCATCAGGCCAAGTGGAGAGTGGAGGGTAATAAGTTACTAGCACTAGGAGCAAAATTATTAGAAAATTTTATATTTCTAGGACACAGGTCAATTCTAGAACTTAGTCTAGTCCAAGGTTAAACATAGATTTGGTGGTATATATTGATTTTAGGCATTTAATTAAGTAGTCTACTTCTCCCTGGTAGGGAATAATTTGGGCAAGGAATTGGGATAGATCCTCACTATATCCTTGAAAACAAATCTTTAGCCATCTAACCTCTGTGGAATGATGATCTTATTTTCTGATGTTACTGATGTAACTATAATTTGGAAAGGTATTGAAGGCCTTCCTAAAATTGAGATGGATTACATCTCTCACTATTTTCTGTCTATTGTTCATTTCTTTATCTCATAAGATGTCAACATGCATTACTGCTCTTCAGATGAGTCAACAGTGATGACTACAATGTTGTCAGACTTCGGTGTGCCACTTAGTCACTGGGGAGAAGGTGTAAAAACACATAATAGTCGATTCTATCCCAAGAGTTTCAGATGTAGTAGATGGAGAGTTAAAAATTTACATTTCTAACAGTTCCTAAGTGTCACTGATGTTGCTGATCTCAAACTACATTTCGAGAAACACTGCTCTAAGCCACTAGCATCGAGTCAGTTGCATTTATATTCTAGGAAAATAGTATTTCAATTCAAAAATAACAGTGTTTCTAGTCATTATGTGATTTGGAATGCAGTAGGGACACAAGGCAAATTGGAAATTTCTGTATTTTTTCTGAAGCCAGCTTTCCTTGAAGAGGTCTTCCTGATAGTCATAGGTATTTGTTTGAAAATATATGACAAAAGATTAAGCTTTAACAAATGAAAAAAAAAAAAACCTACATTTTTCCAAGTATTTCATGGCTCAGTTGTTGACAACTTATTTGCTAATGCTTAATAATTCAGTCTTTGAAATATTCATGAGATGCATCCTTTTCCAAAGAGATATGGTGATTATTATTCAGAGGCGTCATAGTAATGAATAATATCCTGTAGAAGCCAATTATATAATAAGTCATAGAATGCTGGCCATTTATATTAGGGCATATATTTCATGCCCCTTAAACTATGTTACCTGATTATCATTTCTCTCAGCTCAGCATTTGAGAAGAACTGAGGAGTACATAATTGGGGATTAGGTTCTATCAAGAATCTGAAGAATTGATTTTTTATTTTGCTGATTAAATATGAAACATTCTTTCCTAGAAACTGGTAGCAGGATTAATAGTCTCTTGCTAACCCTGAGAAGCACACCTGATATTTTTATAATACTAACAAAATTCAGAAATATTATATGGTAATATAATTTTTAATATAGACCTGTATTCTGTCGTACTTTAAAGATGGGTCAAATGAATAAAAATGTTTTTTTCCTAGACTGGTAGCAACCTGCATATATAATTCTGTGACTATACTTAACATGACCCCCTCCTTCTTTTTTTTTAATCATCTGTTTATATGCTTCTCTCCAACTAGACTGTGAAGAGATAGAACTTCTTTTTTCATTTTATTTCCTTTGGCACCTGGCTGCTAGTACAGATTCAAAGAATATTTTTTTAAACTGCTGACTGATAAGCCTCAGCTAAGTTATGTAAATGAAACTTAAAAGATGGGATTTTAATTTTCCTAATTTTCAGCTCATTCCATCTGAGTATGTAACTGTGGCCATAAAGCACGCTGATCCATTACCATAGGACTGTCACACTGCTTTGTAGTCCCTCCACGTTGACTCTCAGCCCGACTTCCCTGCTGTGATTTTACACAGAGATTTCCTATGGAAATACATTGGTTAAATACAACCTTTCAGCCATGTAAGCTGTATGATTCCAGGTCATATGACAAATTTGGAAAGTATTCATTATTCTTTTTGATTCTATTCTAATTGCTGAGGATTTATATCTAGGTAGCTGAGTTTAGATAGAGTGTGATGCATGAGAGGCAACCTCCTGAAAGAAGATTGGGAGGCGGGGTGGGAAGTCGGAGGGGGGACTGCCCAACACATGTCACCACAGCTCCACCATCAGCCACAGTCACATTGCCCAGATCATCTTAATGATGTCAAACTTTAAATCAGGGAAAAGGAGTCTTGCAAGCATGCCTCTGGAAGTTGCTCTCTTTTTAATCAAAAGAAATTATAACTCCATTGAGACTTTTATCTCTGGAATTAAATGTGCTACTGGAGTTTGATGTCTCTGTAATACTACAAGGGAATATTCTCTTCATCCTATTGATAGATTTGCAATAGCTAGGTCAGACTCACAAGAAGCCGTCATTAACTGCAAGAAAATCATTTGGCTTCAGATGTATGTGTGACCTCTTTAATTCATGTTCCTTAAACCTTAACTGGCCAAAGTAACACACATGATTAGATATTTGCTTATCTCACCAGTGATAGCTTTTATTACTCTCCTCCCTGATGATGTTTCTGAAGCCAACCTAGCCTTCCCTTTTCTTTAATGCATTAGCTCCAGTACCTCCTTAGTGCCTTGGTGCTTACTATACCTCCCTTTTCAGCTCATTCCATCTGAGTATGTAACTGTGGCCATAAAGCACCACAATTCCCACATACCTTAATGGTTCATACCTTTTTGTCATTTCTTCCTCAGCTCAAATGTCATCCCTTCTCTGATTTGTCTAACATCAAAAGTCTCTCCTAGTCATTTCCTGTGTATCACCTGTATCAGTTATCTATTGATGCATAACAGGTCACCCTAAAATTTAGAGGATTAAACTAGCAATCATTCATTATTTCCCACAAGTCTATGGATAATTCTATGAGTAACTCTACTCATCTAGGTCAGGTAGGCTCAGCTAATCTTGTCTAGGTTCTTTCCTACATCAACTGGTGACTTGTCTGGGGGATTGACTAGTCTAAGATGACTTCACTGTGTCTTAAGTGGTTAGCTGACTGAAGCATGGTTAATACTGATGTCTGCGCCATAAGTTCCTCATTTTTCACCAGGTTAGTCCAGGCTTATTCTAAAAGAGTTAGTAGAAGCACATGAGGGGTTTGAGACTCAGAATTGGTACATTGTCATTTCTGCCATATTCTCCTGTCAAAGCCAACTCAGAATCAAAACATGGACAAATTGACCACATCTCTCTTTTTTTTTTTTTTTAAAGATTTTATTTATTTATTTAACAGAGAGAAACACAGCGAGAGAAAGAACACAAGCAGGGGAGTGAGTGAGGGAGAAACGGGCTTCCCCCTGAGCAGAGAGCCCAATGCAGGGCTCTATCCTGGGACTCCAAGATCATAACCTGAGCTGAAGCCAGATGCTTAATGACTGAGCCACCCAGGTGCCCCTGAGCATACCTCTTGATGGGAGGAATGCTAAGTCATATTGCAGAGAATACGGATAGAAGGAGAGCTTGAAAATTGGGACAATTTTGCATAAAATCCACATCACACTATCTTATTTTCCTCATAATACTTATCAGTCTCTGAAATTACATATTTTGCCTTTGACTTTTTAAATTAGCTATTTTTCCTCACATGAATTTAAGCTCCATGAAGAGCCAAATGTTATCTGAGTTTATTCACTGTTGTATGCACAGGGTCTAAAATATCATTTACCAAGGACTTATTAAAATATGTAAAGTTAAAATAGATAAATGAATTCACTGCACCATGTGACTTTGATCCCTCTCAATGTCTATTCTTCTGTGATCAATAAGTTAAAGATACCCATCCCTGCCTCAAAAGAAGACATCCCCCCACACTAGAGTCTTAGATGAACTGATGAAATATACTCTAAAGGAAATGCAAGTATTTGTAAGTTTCTCATAATTCTCTTAAGAGGTTACTCTTGGTCACATTCCTTTATTTTCATTAAGCTTCTGAGCAAAAGTTTCTTTTCATGCCTCATATAACTGTCACCTTTCGAAAGTCAGCAAAGCTAGCAGGGAAAAAACATAGTGAATAAAAGAGTCCTTAGGTCATAAACAGCAATATGCAGCCTAGACATGGCAGCCAGGAAGTAGCCGAAGCTTCAAAAGCTTTGTCTGCCAAAGAGACAACAATTCAGGATGAGCCAGCAATGTGAGAACCACAGACATTTTCTTATTCCACATCTGTGGGAGAAAAGGGAAAAGGTACTGCCATATTTGAGAGCCAACTGTGTGCAAAGTGCTTTTCTAGGGAACTCAACAGACTTTATTTCCCCCCACATAACAAAATCTGTTACTTTGCCCATTTTGAAGACACAGCACTAAGAGAAGTTAAGTAATTTTCCAAAGACTAAATACTTTGAAAGGAGTAGAAGAGGGATTTAATCCCAAGGCCTTCTCTTTCACTGTGTTCCAAGAACTGGGAAGGTAAAAATAGAAATAATAAACTATTTAAGAACAATAGAAATCTATTTCTTGCAGAGAGGGCTAATCTTTTTAGTGGAATTAACTAAAAAGGCTAGAGACATATAAATAAGCAGCCTGTCCTAAATATACAGAATGAAGGAAGTTTGAAGAGTATAGCTATCTGACTCAGTTGGATCAGGATGACACATATGATTAGTGATCGAATTGACCCCAAAGTCTGGTAATTTTAATAAGGGGTGTTTGAAACCAGAAATCTCACTTTATAAGGTAAGGTGCTCAAGAGAAATATTTGTTGCAACAATGATCATGAAAATAAGATAACAAAGAATACAGGGGATTACTGAATATTTAGGTATCATGGTCTTAAAAAAAACAACAACAGGGTAATATATTATGAAATAGTTCAAAATATAAAACAATGATGGAGGAAGATAATGATTCAAACAATAACTATAAGCCAGGGTACAATACTAACACAAATGCTAGAAAGAGTACTTCACAAAATTTATTGTGAATACAAATCATCTGAGGGTCATGTAAAAATGCAGATTTTCATTTTATACATTATGTTAGAACAAAATCTCACACTTCTAACAAGTTCCACATGAAGCCATGGGTGGGTCCAAGTACCACACTTTGAATATCAAAGGTCTGCTGTCAACAAATGAATTCAATGTAATTATAAGGTATCGAATAAATGAACAAGAAATATTCATGCTGAAAACTCCTTCTCTGACACTCACACAAATACACATTGATACATATGTTCATACACAAATGCTTTCTCTTTCACACTTAAACCTATATACTTGTGCTCCATCAAAATATATGACAAAACATCCAACAGATTTAGAAACATAACTGAAATACTATGGTCAGCCACTGCAAAACTAAAATTGTAATTTAAACCAGAATGAGAACTGAACTTGTTTGAAAAATGTACAAGTTAAACAGTTAGCCTTTATTGTTGGGAAGCAGCATGTATTGTTATTCATTTATATGTTTTGATCATTCACAGAAACATACCTTTGTTTCTGGAGTTCTTTCATTTGGATGTTGGAGTCAGTATGCCGGGCTTTCAGCAGAGAACACATAATTATTGAGCTGTTAATCAACTGTTTTTTTTTCACTGAGGACTTTTTTTTTTTTAAGATTTTATTTATTTGTTTGACAGGGAGAGAGATCACAAGTAGGCAGAGAGAGAGGAGGAAGCAGGCTCCCCGCTGAGCAGAGAGCCTGATGCAGGCCTGGATCCCAGGACCCTGAGATCATGACCTGAGCCGAGGGCAGAGGCTTTAACCCACTGAGCCACCCAGGTGCCCCTGAGGACTTTTATATAAATAGTTCCAGGCTAGGTACAGGTTACAAGGTTGAAGTCTACAGAGAATTCTGCCTTTTTACCAGTGAGAAATAGGATCTATCTAGAAGAAGAGCAATCAAGCTGAGAGCAGTAGGATAAATTAAAGGTGGTTTAGACAAACTAAAATAACCTATCTAAAAGGTTAGGAGATGAGTTGAAACAAAAAGAACATCTTCTGATTGAACCTTGAGCCAAAAATCATTAACAATTTTCTTGAAGTACTTGAAGAGTAGCTTTAAAAAGCACCCAAGATACATTTTCTACCTCTACACAAAACGTGAAAGTGAGGTAAGCATGATGATAGTTAGGAAGATTTAATTTATTTTATTTTTTAACTGCATTTTTATTTATTTAAATTCAATTAGCCAACATATAGCACATCATTAGTTTTCGCTGTAGTGTTCATTAATTCAATGTTAAATGCAACCATGGGTTGCATATAACACCCAGTGTTCATCATATCACGTACCCTCCTTAATACCCATCACCCAGTTACCCTATCTTTCCACCAACCTCCCCTTCCACAACCCTCAGTTTGTTTCCCACAGTCAAGAGTCTCTCATAGTTTATCTCCCTTTCTGTTTTCTTCTCAGTTTTCCCTCCTTTCCCTGATGATCCTCTGTGTTATTTCTTACATTCCACATATGAGTGAAATCATATGATAATTGTCTTTTTCTGATTGAGTTATTTCACTTAGCATAATAGAGAGGTTTAATTTGGAATTAAAGAGTTGGCTGCTGAAGCATGAAGGGCCTTCAACAGAGAAACAGGCTATGCCAAGGAGGATCTGCATATTAGTCATGTTATTTCCGGTCATAAAGAATTAAACATGCTCAGGTTTGCTCAGAAAGGGAATCTTATTTTCAAGATTTATGGAGACAGGTAGAAAAGGCGGATTGTGGAGGAGCTAGTATCACCAGAAGAAAAGTTCCCACAGTCTAGGCATAAATAATGATTGGGAAGTACCTTGAACAGTTAAACCACAGTACCATCACAGGAGAAAGACTACATGGAACTCCATTCTCTCCTGTGATCTTATTGTACTTTATTGTCTTCCCTTGTTTCTGTTTTTCCTGAAGCCTTTGATGACCTGAACCATTCCATACATATTGCATATTTTATTTTAAGTTGTTTTGAGAGAGAAAGAGATCTCTTTGGTTTGGTTGGTCACTGATACCATCTTGGTCAAGTAAAGTATAGCTCTCCTGCCTGATCACCATTAGGCCACTCGTTTGCCAATAAGTCAGAAGTTCTTGAGACAGATACCCAACCTTAGTCAACTAAGCCAAGTCAGAGTGAGGAACACATATAGTCAATTTTCCTCAGAACTATGGGCAATGAGAGGCACTCAAAGCCTAATAAGCTGCTCTACAATACACTTTTAGAAGACTACCCTTTCAGATCTTCAAAAATAGGACTGCCACCAAATTTCCTGGGGTAAATTACATGGCTTCCAAAGGGAAGAAAGAAAAAAAAGTTAAAAATTAAAAAAACACCAAAAAAATAAAGAAAAAAAAAGAAGGGAAGAAGGAGTATGTTGCTATTTGAGTCTCACTCAACTTCAGCTCAATGATTGTGAGAATGAAGTGTAATATCTGGGTCATAAAGGAATTTGTGTTGAAAGGATTCTGATGAAAGTTGTCTTTTCAATAAAGATATACATTTACTCCTATGTTGTAAAGAGACACATGCCCTGTAGGGAATAGAATCAAACATTTATAACTGAAAATAACTTTTGAAGTTATCCAGGATGATCCTATATTTTTTAGAATAACAAATTAGGTCCCAGGAGATCTGCTAAATATGCTTTGTATAGATAAGGATTATGGTAAAGTCAAGTGTTTTTTATTTATTCATTTGAAAAAAGACTTCCTTCAGAACTTACTGTGTACAAGTAATTGTGGATGAAAAACAACCTCTGCTTTCAGAAAGGTTTTAGATTTACAATCAACAAAGACATGGGCTTTGTAGATAGACTGAGTGGGTTGAAATCTTAGCTCTACCATTCATTAGCATTGACCTTGGGAAAGTTACTATTTTCCCTAATTCTTGGTTTCCTAATCTGCATGATAAGGAAAATGGTATATGCTTCTTGGTTATTGTGAAGTTATATTAAATATTAATGAAAGTGCTTAGTTTGGAGCCTGAGACAGAGTAGGTATTCAGTCAATGTAAGTTATCATTAATCTAGTTCACTATGTATTCTCCTATACTTACTTTCAGTGTTAAAAGTTTATCTAACTGTAATAGGTATAAAAAAATTAAAACAGCAGGGGGCAATAATACTATGATCATCATCGTCATCATCATCTATATTTATTGATCTATATGTGAAAAAGAAAGGTAGGGAGATTAAATACAAATTAATTTCAAGTGCTTGATAGTAGTATCAAAGAGATACATTATTCTCAAAACACAGGTTTTATAAAGCAAAGCACATGAAGAGACAAAAGTATCATGAGATACAGTCAGAAAGGTCTCCCTAACACACAAAAAAGAAGCAATACCTAATCCAAGAAGGGATGGGAAATTTCTTAAACTGATAGGAATATTATTATTGTTTGTAAAGTGAAGACCAATTCTTGAGCCAATTTAGGTAGACCATAGTCCGGGTAAAAATCACAATCAGCTGTTTGAATCAACTTAGGCAAGTTATTTAGCTCTTTAAGCCTTATTTGCCATAACTATAAAACAGGAATACTCAAAGTATATAATTCTCTTACATGGTTTGCTAATTTAACAAAATAAAGCTAAAAATTCTTAGTACAATACATGGCGCACGTGTACACACACACACACACACACACACACACACACACACACAAGGAATTCATTATATGTTAATTAACTTGCCCTGCCTTCTTCTAAGAAGAGGAACATAGCTTATTAAGAATGCTCTTTGAGGGGTGCCTGGGTGGCTCAGTTGGTTAGGCGACTGCCTTCGGCTCAGGTCATGACCCTGGAGACCTGGGTTTGAGGCCCACATCAGCCTGCTTTTCCCTCTCTCACTCCCTCTGCTTTTCCCTCTCTCACTCCCTCTCATTCCCTCTTTGGCTATGTTTCTCTCTGTCAAATAAATAAAATCTTAAAAAAAAAAAAAAAAGAATGCTCTTTGAATTCATGACCACTTTAGCCAGATGTTTCAGGTGTCCAGATCTGGCCACTTCTTTAACTAGAGATAATATTCAAATATCCTGATGGGCCGGATGCCTGTCTCTCTTAGCAGGGTTATCTACATAGAGAAGAGTCTCCACAATTTAACCACTTAGGAAAGTATTTCCCCAGTAAGAAAATGAGTTCTTCACAATGTCTGCTGAGATTCTTGCATAATTTCAGCTTTCATTAATATTTTTTGCCTTTTTGGAGTGCGTGGGTGATTCAATCATTAAGCGTCTGCTTTTGGCTCAGGTCATGATCCCGGAGTCCTGGGATTGAGCCCCGAATTGGGCTCCCTGCTAGGCAGGAAGCCTGCTTCTCCCTCTCCCACTCCCCCTGCTTGTGCTCCTTCTCTCACTCTATCTCTCTCTACCAAATAAATAAAATCTTTTAAAAAAAATTCTAAAATATTTTACAGTGTCAGGTCATATAAGGCCAGGCAGAAAAAAAAAGAGGCAGAAATAGAGCCAGAGATAGAAGTGTCCTTTTCTGTCCTTCAAGTTGAACTATTAGGTGTGAAGGTGAATGAGTGCCAGATATCAATACATTTCTGCTCTGCCACGTGAGACTTGAACAGTGAACCCAGTACTTTTATTTTTAAGTATTGTGATACAATTTCTGTTGTCCCAAACCTTGCTAAAGTTGGATACTCACAAATATCTTCTGGAAGAGATTTAAGCAGGGGAGATTGGTTTCGCTTCTCTGTTTTTACAGAGAAAGGGAAAAAAAAACAACCATGAGATAAGAAATGCATTAAGATTTTAGCAGCAACAATTACTCTTAGCAACAAAGTAAGCATGAGATTATAAATTCCCTGAAATTTTGGAAATCTTGCCAAGAGATTTTCCCTTTCCACTAGAATTGAGATAGGCAGTTTGAGACAATTTATATAAATTACAAAAGCCAGGATGTTACAGGTAACATCTAGGTATACACAGGATGAATTTTTTGGCTCTCATTTTACAAGTAGCTGAAGATATTTTTCTTAATATCACTGTTCCTTTACAGCTATATTAGACCTAGATACAATGTTCTTAAATATTGATGAAGTTTTAATATGATAATACCAGGGTGGCTTCCATTATCTTTTATAAATATGTTGGCTTTCTCAATCTAATTTAGAGATAGAAAGGTTGGAGAGTTGATTTTTACATTCTTTCAATTCTGATAGAGCTAAATGAGAGAAATGGTCAATAGTGTAAGTTCAGTTGTTTAACATGAAGTGAACAGATATATAGCAAGCCCAACAGCATGCCAGGCCATTTACTAATTCTAGATATAAGCGTGAGGAACCAAATAAATAGGACCATTCCTTCATGGAGCTTGCAGTTTAATGAAAAAGAAATAATAATCTTTTTTTAAGTTGTAAGAAAAAATATATAACATATATTTAGCATCTATGATAGAGAAATCTGGCCTAGGATGCAGTGATATATATTTGGGGTCAGGCATGCCAAGAATGTAGATGAAATTGAGGAATGGTGCAGCCACATAAAACCAAGCTTAATTTCTTTTAAAGAATGAAGACTGTATCTTCTTCAATTTCTTTCATGAGTGTTCTGTAGTTCCTCGAGTATAGATCCTTGACTTCTTTGGTTAGGTTTATTCCTAAGTATCTTATAGTTTTTTGTGCTATAGTAAACGGAATCGATTCTCTGATTTCACTTTCTATTTTTTTGTTGTTAGTGTATAAGAATGCAACTGATTTCTGTGCATTGATTTTGTATCCTGCCACATTACCGAATTGTTGTATGAGTTCTAGTAGTTTGGGGGTAGAGTCTTTTGGGTTTTCCACATAGAGTATCATGTCGTCTGCAAAGAGCGAGAGTTTGACTTCCTCATTGCCAAGCTAGATACCTTTTATTTCTTTCTGTTGCCTGATTGCTGTTGCAAAAAAAAAAAAAAAAAAAAAAGAATGAAGAATGTAAAGGATGTATTTACCAAGAGCTGGAAGTGATGCTGGAAGTCAGATCTCAAGTCTCAGCTTTTTTAGATATTTTGTCAGCTGAAGAACCTGGCTTCACTCAAGTTCACATCTCCTTCCAGGGGAAGGCCACTGTGATGAGAAGTCAGGAATATAAATATCCAGCAGCTCACTCCAGCATGTTATAAACCTAAGGGTCGTTCTAGATCCAGATCTTCTTTGGGGTGGGCTGAGGCTTGGCTGGTCTGCATTGCAGCTCATTTTCTCCTTCTGCCCAATCTTACTTCCTTCTCTGCCCTTCTATTGTTGATACAAAGAACACTGACTCATAATCTGCTTTTTCTAGACAAAAGACATTGTTAGAATACAGTTGTATTTATGAAAGTATCCCAAGAATATGGGTAAATGTAGCTCCCCAAATCTGAAGATAGAGAGGCATTTTTATACTGAAGGAACTAGGGAGAAGCGTGTGGTGATGAGTATGACTGGAAGTTCGTGAGGAAATAAAAGTACACTAAAACATAAGATCCATAAGGGGAGATATTTTTGTCGGGTAGATTTAGAGACATTATCCTCAAAGCCTAATCAATACCAGAAGATAAAATCATAAGAAAATAGTGGGTTATCTTGTGGAACTCGAGGGCCACAGTACACCAGCTTTCAGGATAGGACTTAAAAACAAAACAAAACAAAAACAAAAACAAATCAAACCAAACAAACAAAAACCCCAAAACACACCAGTACTCTCATTCTCTTCTCACTCTGCAGATAGGATTTTTTTTTCCCCTTTGATTTTCTGTTTCACATCATTGAATATGTCTACCTCAGACCCTTCAGTATACAAGTAATTATACACAAAGGTATTAACTATCTTTATTTCAGCCCCAACTCTAAACATTATATTTTGAATTTTAGCCTCTAGATGTATGAGGGAATTAATTTCTTATTTTAACTCAACTAAATTTGTAATGATTTGTTATGGCAATCAAAATATAGAATACACCTTGAAAGACACTAAGTATCAAAACTCAAGTAAGGAAAAATAAGATATCCAAGAATATCTGTTAAGAAGATTGAATCAATAATTCATAACCTTCCAAATATAAAAGGAACCAGATCCAGATGGTTTCACTTGTAAGTCCTACAAATACTTTATAGGAGAAATGATAGTAATTCTCTATATTATCTTCCCAAAAGTAGAGGCCAGCATCACCCTAAACCAAAACTGGTAAAGAGATTACAAGAAAAGTGAGCTGCAGACCAATATTGTTCCTCAGCTTAGAAGCAAAAAACCTCAAAAGTGGACTGACAATAAGCTTGGCCTTTATTAAAATAAAAATTGTTGACTCTGCCCCCGTTAATAAGTGGATGAATAAATACATTATGGTACATACGTACCATGGTATATTACTCAGTGATTAAAATAAATAAACCAAATAAAATAAATGAACCATTAATCCTTGCAAAGACATGGAGGAAGTTAAAATGTGTAATGATTAGTAAAAGAAGTCAGTTTGAAAGGCTACATGCTGTAAGATTTTGACTCTTTGACATTATGAAAAATACAATACTATAGATACAATAAAAAATAATAATTTCCAGGGATTGAGGGGGAAAGGTGGGGGAATGAATAGATGGAGGGCAGGGATTATTAGGTCAGTAAAACTTTTCTGAATGATACTGTAATGGTAGGTGCATGACATCATCATTTGTCAAAATTAATACAACTGTCCAATGGAAAAACTGAGTCATAATAAAAACTGTAGGCTTTAATAATAACATATCAGTATTGGTTACACATAAGCACTGCACTCTAGTTGGTGGAATTCGTGGCTCTTGGGAAGGTTATGGCCTTTTGTTTTGCGTCTTCTGGTACCTCCAGGTGTTCCTCAGCTTGTGGCAAAGCTCCAACTTCTGTCTCTATCTTCACATGACCATCATGAGTCTGATTTGATGCTTTTTTTGTTTCTTCAGACAGTATTTTGTTTCTTTCCTTTTACTCTGTCTCATAATTCTATTCTGAAAGTGACACGTGATGTATTAGGTAATAGAAACCAAGATAAGTAGGAAATTAGTGTGATGTTTTATGCTAATCTTTCTAGGAATTGGGCTGATTTCATGCTGCTATAGCTGTATGTATCACAGGCTAGAGATTCTTAGGATCCTTCTTTTTGTCTTATCTGTTGTCTTTGCTTTTCCTTAATAGCTCTCTTTAAAATTGATGCCCAGCATTGCAGATTCTTCACCTGCAATCCATCTTCATTACACCCGAGAACTGTTGATATAGTGTTAAGGTTTGGGGGAGGGGAAGCATTCTATAATTATTTTTTAAAGATTTTATTTATTGAAATGCTTGTGTGGCTCAGTCAGTTAAGTGGCTGCCTTTGGCTCCAATCATGATCCCAGAGGCCTAGGGATCAAGTCCCACATCGGGCTCCTTGCTTTGCAGGAAGCCTGCTTCTCCCTCTGCCTGACACTCGCCCTGCTCCTGCATGCTCTCTCTGGCAAATAAAGAAATAAAATCTTATCTTAAAAAATATTTTATTTTTTAATAAAATAAAAAATATATATAGAAAGAGCACAAGTGGGGGTGTGGGGGGGGAGGGGAAAAAGGAGACGCTGACTCCCCACTAAGCAGGGAGCCAGACATGGGGCTTGATTCCAGGACCCTAGGATCATGACCTGAGCTGAAGGCAGATGGTTAACATTCTGAGTCACCCAGGCACCCCTTATAATTTTAAGATTACATCTTAGTCTTTCAGTGGGCTTCTTCCATGACCTTTGCACAGGTCGATTTGGCTCTATACCTTCTCCCCCACCTTAAGTAAGACAAGAAGTTTAGAGGTGATGGGAATGAGGAATGCCTCCTCCAAAGTGAATTAAAACTCTAGTGAAGTGTTTGCTCCTGGAGCATAGGTCTTTATTACGGCAAACACTCTGGGTGTATTTCTTTTTGATTACTCCTCCCCTCCTCCTGCCAGGTCCCCAGAGATCTTTCATAGATCTGTACCTTGAGTAACTAATGGACTTATAAGGGTAAGTTCCATGAAAAAGGGATCTTCTAAGACTGGGCCCTCAGGAGTCTTTCTCTTTCATGCCAGTTCACCCTCAGGTAAAATTAATTCATCAAAATTAACATTTGAGTCTTTCTACTTGTTTATGGCCCCAATGACTTTTGCTCTAGATAAGCTGACCTTAGCTGTGATTTTTTTTTTAATGTTAGTCTAGCTCTCCAGGTTTTGATATGGTGGTTGGCCTATGACCTCTGACCTCCAGCTCTCTGGTGGAGTCAAAAAATGTTATTACAGGGGTGCCTGGGTGGCTCAGTTGGTTAAGCGACTGCTTTCGGCTCAGGGCTCAGGTCATGATCCTGGAGACCCAGATTCGAGCCCTGCATCGGGCTCCCTGCTCTATGGGAGGCCTGCTTCTCCCTCTTTCAGTCCCTCTGCTTGTGTTCCCTCTCTTGCTGTGTTTCTCTTTCAAATAAATAAATAAAATCTTTAAATAAAAAAAATGTTATTACATTTGTTTGTTCTGACTTTTTTTGTTGTTGTAAGGACAGATTAAATAACTTCCAAACTCTTTACCTATTGATGCTGAAACCAGAAGTCTCAGCCACTTTTTACCTAAAAAGAAAAATCATGAAGAGCACGGATGTAGTATAATCAAAATGGAATAAAGACATGAGAAAATATGTGTTTGACTAGCATATGTCCTCCCTGTATCTTACATGAACAAGGCCTAACAATCAAGCAAAGTTGATCGAATTTTTATAAAAAGGGATGCTGTGGTCAAATATGTTATGGAAATATTAAACTTTGTATCTTCCATTTTGTTTTATAATATGCATTTGAATTTTAAAGTATTTTGGAAAAAGTCTAACATTTTCCAAATTTATTTATCTTGAGAAATATCCCTCACCCCCCCAACCCCACAGAGATGCCAAAGAATAATGTAATTTGGGAACTTCTCAGCTCTTCTAGTTATCACCTTTTCCCATCTGTTAGTGATGGAACCAATAATAATATTCACATACATAACTTGTAAAGTTATTGGTGTTGCAATGAAGGACAAAAATGTCAACTTAATGGATCTGTAATGGAAAAAAAAATTAAAATATTATTGTCACTCCTCTTTGTTATTAATCTACAGAAATCTTCTAAAACCTACTAACATTTACTGTATTTACCTTTCCTAATATGACAGCCATACTGAGCACTTGATTGTGATTAGTACAAAATGAAATGTACTTGTATGCCAGTTTTCTCAAAGGAAAATTATCAGTAATTTTTATATTGTTTATGTATTAAAATTATAATACTTTTTATATGTTTAGTCAACAAATAAATTAATTTCAACTCTTTCTTTACTTAAAATTGACCATTAGAAAATTAAAAATTACGTATGTTATTTGCAATACAATTCCTTTGGAAAGCACTGGTCTATGCAAAACCTGATTTTAATGTCATGAAGTCCGGAAATTTAAAGGATTTCAGGAGCAACAATCAAAGTAGCTGGTAAGCTATTTGAAATTGAGGTTTTATAAGAGATCTATCAAATGAAATCTGTGTGAACATTAGAGGAAGTTCCTGAGGTAGTCGGAAAAATGTTAATTGGTGATGAGGCAGTCAATGAAAGAGAATGTTAGATGCCTTAACTATTTGACACATGAAGGCTTAAAAAATTATGATAGAAATCTTACATGGCGGGGCCCCTGGGTGGCTCAGTTGGTTGGGCGACTGCTTTAGGCTCTAGTCATGATCCTGGAGACCAGCGATGGAGCCCCACATCCGGCTTCTTGCTCAGCGGGAAGCCTGCTTCTCCCTCTTTCAGTCCCTCTGCTTGTGTTCCCTCTCTAGCTGTGTTTCTGTCAAATAAATAAATAAAATCTTAAAAAAAATAAAAAAAGAAATCCTAGGCGAGGATGTCAAATTTTTCCCATAAATATTTCCCATAAATATGGGAATGAAGAGGACATCAGTAAGTGACAGCAACAAATAGAAGGATGTGGGTTGTGTGTGCGTGTGTGTGTGTGTGTATGTGTGTATGTATCTATCTATAATCCTCCTCTTCATCATCATCACATATCTATAAAGAGATAATGCCAGTGTCCTAAGGCTCAAGGGTCAAAGACTTTTTTTTTTTTTATAGCAAAGAGGGTGAATGATACTTTGAAAGTGATACAAACCCCATCTTCTAGCTCTGAGGTATGGAACTGAAGAAATAGAAATAAGCTTCATTTTGAGAGAGCAATATGAAAAGTAGTATCTTTGGAACCAGCCATATTTTAAGGAAAAAATATATAAAGGAAGGGAGGGCAAAGGTTTCAAATTCTCAGAAAATATTAACAAAATTCTAACCAGAATAGACGATCCCAGGGTCTCAGTAGAAAGGTTTGAGATTGTAGGTATTTGGGTTAGAGTAGAAAATGTGTAGAGTGATATAGGGATAAGTCACTGAGTTACAGGATTTTGATTTCTCAAGGAGGAAATATTGCATAGTGTTTACAAGTTTCTTTTTTAATTTTTACTATTATTTTTTTAAAGATTTTATTTATTTATTTGACAGAGAGAAACACAGCTAGAGAGGGAACAGAAGCAGGGGGAGTGAGAGAGGGAGAAGCAGGCACCTCGCTGAGCAGGAGCCAGATGCAGGGCTCAATCCTGGGACTCTGAGATCATGACCTGAGCTGAAGGCAGACGCTTCATGACTGAGCCACCCAGGCACCCCTGTCCTCTTCTTTCTGTTATTGTTACCAGTTATGTAGTCTTGGGCAAAGTACTTGAACTCTCTAAATCTTGGTTTTCTCTTTAATAAAATGAAGATATTAATACTATGTCTTTTTTATGATTTTCATGAAGATTAAATAAGCTATTTTACAAAAAGCAGCACTTAGCAAAATGTCTGGCACATTAAAAGGAAACAGTAGTACTGGGACTATTATTACTGTCTCTTTAAACCCAGAGAGTAAATTCTGAATTCTCTTATCCATTTTCAAACTTTGTCATTCCAGACTTTAAAAATGCATTGATTTTCCTTTTTTTTTTTTTTAAGGAAAGAATATTATGGAGAAAGTAATTTAGTCTCTCCATTGGCCCCCAAGAGGCCTATACTTAATATGAGTCTTTGTGCAACAGGAAAATTATTCATTCTGAATCTCTCTCTTATCTTCTTTTCCTCAGTTTGCTTGACTGCATCTTCCTACTTCTTGAAAACTGTATAAAGGACTTGTGGCTCTTTCTTCATTATCATATACTTTTAGCTAAAAGTGAATTCAGAATAATCTATATAACAAAATTGATTTAGGAGTTTTAGAAATGAACATCCTCCATTAGTGACTCAATTATAAATCAGATATTTAAATCAGAGAGAGTTATATATCTAATGTAACCAAAAGGTTCATCATTTTAAACTGATGGGCATTTAAAATTGTTGATCAGTTTCAAGTTTATTTATTAAAAAAAATAATCAATGACTCCCTGTCAATTTTCCATAGTTTAAAATTGATATTACTACACATGATTAATGCTATTCAAATAGATGGCTTCTTTCTAGCTTATAACTGACTTTATTTGGATTTAGAATATTACAGTAAATCACCTTTAATTATAGCCTTGACTTTTATTTGTTTTTACAATTTGAATTCAATTTGGGTTTATTTGTTTCACACTATCATTAACATTAATAAGTGTATTTTGGTGAGTAACTTTATATTTTTAACAAGCCCTATTCCTTCCCCTCGACCCCAAAGACTTAAAAACAGTTATTCTCCCTCTTTAATTCTCCTTAAAAACCTTATCACATTCTTAGTTCTGTAATTCTTTTGTATATCGATTATTGTATACCTACCGAAATATAAGCAGTGCCTTTTTTTTAAGTTTCCAATAGTGGATTTTCTAATTCAAAAATGCAACCTGTGTTTCAAAAAACAATTTTAGATCCAAATTTCATTCCGATAATCACTGATATGAAGTGAAGTAAGTGATCCAAAACTACAAAAGTTCCATTCTAGTATACTCTTTTCATTTCCAACTTCAGATGGCACTCCTTTATTCAGAATAGTGTTTTCTATAGCACTTTTAGCAAATTAATTCAAAAAACTTAATAAATACAAGCTTGACAGGAAGATAGCCTAGGATAAACATAGGATCTAAGAGTGAAAATACCTTGGTTTTTGTTCTTTACCAGCTAGATCAACTTGTACATAACTTACTTTGGGCCCAGATTTTTGTGCATCAGTTTATTTGCATTTTTAATCTACCAGAGGGGGCATTGGATTATATTTCAAATAATTCTTGTGAAGGAAGAAAAAAGTCAAATATGAGGCATAATGGCTGGTAAGAAATAGGTGTCAAATACACTTCACTGTCATTAGTACTAAATTATATTAATTGCATTTATCACATTTTTTGAACATGTATTATGAGCGGCTGAAAACAATCTGATTTGTTTCATCACTGTAACGGATTATAGAAATCTGTGCAATCACCTGGTCTTGAAAATCGTAAAACTTTATCTGGAATGGCTCAGGAATTGTTTGCCTAAACTCCAGCTGTGGATCTGGGGAGATAATTCTGGCATTTCTGATCATTTCTAAACCAAAGGTAGTTATAGTAGTTATAACGGGGTCAGAGAGCAGACTTGTTTTTCCTTCTTAATGGTAAAGTCTCCCTCCTCTCTAGAGGAGATTTGCTTACATTCCTGAGTAATAAAGATAATGCCTTCCTCCAGGCAAATATGAAGCGGCTTTGCCAGCAGCCTCTTCCAAAGCTCAGTACCCCCCTTAGCTGTGAAACTGATACACTGAGTGCAGCACCTCCCTGGGACACTTTTGAATCCTCTCCCATTGGAAAGTGAAGGGTAGGGGAACAAAGACACTTTTGCTTCATGTTGTGCTGTAAAAAAAGTATCTAAATCAATCCAGGCTTATTGTATCCTTACCAAGGAAAGTTATCAAAGTGTTTCAAATCAATCTAATGGCTATTCTGATGCTTAGGGATTACTTGGCTGCTGGGGTTGACATAAATTGTGTGACTTCTCTCTTGTTTTTGGGGTATTCTCAGTTGCTCACTTTCCTCTGAAGATGGGGCTGAACACCGAGTTCACATTTTAGGATTGTGTTCTAGACAACTCTTGGTGTAATGCATCCAAATTATGGTTTGGAACTATGGGTAGTTTACTCAAAAGACACAATCCACAAAAGTATAGGGAAAAAATTATAGTCTGTTAAAGTAAGAAAGAGGATACAACCTGGATTACAGTTTTATGAATTATTTGATCTGGGGCCTTACTCACTTCATTAGAGTCTTTCTTTCTTTCTTTCTTTCTTTCTTTCTTTCTTTCTTTCTTTCTTTCTTTCTTTCTTTTTTAAAGATTTTATCTATTTATTTGACAGAGAGAAACACAACTAGAGAGGGAACACAAGCAGACAGAGTGAGAGGGAGAAGCAGGCTTCCTGTGGAGCAGGAAGCCCAATGCGGGGCTCAATCCCGGGACTCCAGGATCAAGACCTGAGCCAAAGGCAGTCACTAAACCCAGGTGTGCCCATTAGAGTTTTCAAAGTGCTTTATATAAATAAAATTGCATAGAAGTAAAAAGTAGTTTTGGTGCTCTTGCTATCATTATTATTATTATTATTATTATTATTATTATTATTATTATGTTGGTTCATGAATTTTGGATGGTATTGAGATCTTAGTAAATTTAACAATTGATTAAAGTTGGAGAGAGTGGATTTGCCAAATCAAGTATTTCTTCAGTCAGTAAGATTACTAGCTTAAGTAAATGTGGAATTTATGATGCAGAATAACTATTATCAAGAACCTATGCTTATTCCAAAAAATATTTAGTGGCTATCTTCTCTGTGTTATATATTAGTTATCACTCTCACGAACTTTAGTCTAATAGATAAAATTCAACTGGGTGAATAAGTATTAAGCATCAACCACCAGTAATCTTCTGTGTTGGACCACATGAGAACATTTGAATTAAGGAGTTCATAGTTCCTGAGGGAACTTATTATTTTGTAGAATATAGTACCAAAAATATCATGCACCAAATTCAAACAAGGTATAAGAAAATAAAACTCTGAACAGCAGGGGAGGTTTTATGAATCCTTATTTGCTAACAGATACTGAGCTTTAACTATGTATCAGATTTTGTTATAGGTTCTTTTAACATATTCATTCTAATTTTTATATTTATAATGAAACATATCATTAATATCTGTATTTTCTAAGTAAGGAAACTGAAACTGAGATGGATAAGTCACAAGAGACAGTCTACATTTTTCTTTAAAGATTTTATTTATTTACTTGACAGAAAGAGAGAGAGCACAAGCAAGGGGAGTGGCAGGCAGAGGGAGAGGGAGAAACAGGCTCCCTGCTGAGCCAGGAGCCCAAAGTAGGGCTTGATCCCAGGACCCTGAGATCATGACCTGAGCCAAAAGCAGACAATTGACTGAGCCACTCAGGTGCCCTGAGACAGTATACATTTTAAATTCATATTCATCTGGTTCAATTTCACTGCAGTTTCTTTGCACTGCATTTCTATTTAGAGTTGTGGGCGAGGTTCATGAGAAATGTTGATTCTATATGGATAAACCATGGCAAAGCAGCTTGTTAATGCAAAGAAATCCTACAATAATTGAGTATATAATAATATGGTAAGTATGAGCCAGAACTTCTTTGAAAAATTGGTATCTTAAAAACCGTAAGATCAAAGGTAGCAGCTTTCTTTGTTCACCACTGAAGCCCTGGAGAGATAAATCGATATTCACATCCTATGATATAAATTACATCTGTATTTACATCTACATCTATATTAAACTTGTGAAAAATTTTAACAAAAAAGGCCAGCATGAGGTGATAAAATTTTTTCAGAAAACTTTTGGTTCTATTTGTGTTTGACAGTGTTTATTTCTTCTTTTGTTCATTCACATCAGAGGTGCACACCTAGACCTTTAATTTCACTCACTGGATTTGTATAGCCTGAGGATTTTGGTGATCATTTTCTAATGCTAAGATATTCATAGATATTGAATAAAACATATACTCTCAAAACCAGTAAAGGGAATTTATATTTAAGTGAATAAAATAAGCAAATGACAGAGTACTATCAAAAGCTGCATGTTGATGAAAGCTATTTTACTTTCCTTCTTTTAGAAAGTGTATTAAGTTGAACTTCTCTTATTAAAGGCAAGAAACACCTTAAGTTTCCTTCTTTTCTTTCTTGCTCTGAGTGATGCTAAGCAAGCCAATTAGCATCTTCCTTCCCCATCATGCTGATCTAGAGAATTACTTGTACTGCCCATCCCATAGATAATTATGTGGGCCAGTGTGGAGAGTGGATAAAAGTATTTTGTAAGCCATAAGGCACTAAATATATATATATATAGGTTCTTTTTTGTTGTTCTTTTAAGTCCAATTTATGGTTACAGGGGTATACTTATAAGTATGCAGTAGCTCTTGGCAAGACTGAATTATGATTTCTGATAATCAAATGTTACTGCTCCGGAACAGAATGAAAGAAAAGTCCAGAGAGGTCTGTCTTCCTGAATGGGTCAGATTTGATTTTATATGTTGATTACAAAGTTCAAGCAATATCAGTAACCATATATTTTAAGGACAACTTAGAAAAGAAAATATACATATAAATCTGAAAGCAGAGGTAGTAATTTCTGCTGCAGAGGAAGGTAGGAGAATAGAACGTTTTACTTTTTTCTTTCTTTCTTTTTTCTAAATCTGTAAGCTTGATTCATAATTTCAAATATGTAAACCAAAAGCATAAAAATCTCTGCTTGAATTCTTGTCACTATCCCCAAATTAACTGGCAGGCTTATATTGAATTACATCTAGGGGCACATGGAAATGATCAGTATAAGACACATGGGAAACAGGAAAATATCCAGATCTGATGTCGTTTTAACAAGACATAAAATTGTGTATTTTCTTAAATTAATGTCAATATTCTCTCTGGAAAGTGAAAGCCCTGGAGATAACATATCTTATAATGTATGTCCTTAGTGAAGTAGTCTGTGATGGAGAAGAGAGTCTAAAAATTAGATGTAATTCTTTTATAAAGTAAGTTATTTTTTAAAAATATTTTATTTCTTTATTTGAGAGAGCACAAACAGGGGGAGGGACAGAGGAAGAGGGAGAAGTAGGCACCCTACCGAGCAGGGTGTCCGAACCAGAGTTGGATCCCAGGATCCCGAGAGCATGACGTGAGCCAAAGGCATACACTTAGCCGACTTAGCCACCCAGAAGCCTCCAGATAAAATTCAATATAAGCCTGCCATTTAAAATTTGGGGACAGTGACAAGAATTCAAGCAGAGATTTTTATTCTTTTGCTTTACACATTTGAAATTATGAATCAAGCTTACAGATTTAGAAAAAAAAAGAAAAGCTCTGTCTTCTAAACTTGACAAAGTATCTTCACAATGAGATAATTTTAAAAATATTTAATATAGATATCTGTATTTTATTTGATTGAAAGTAGGCAAAATTAATTGAACTAAATTGTTATTGCACATGTCTGAGTCTTCTGTTGATAAGATAGTAATAATTTGTGAGTAAAAATATAGAAACATACATAATCAATTATTATATATTTATTCCATAGTATTTTTTTACAGTTTCAGCAAAGTCCTTAATATCTTGCTATAATTAATGCTTTTCACATCATTTATATTCTACTGGTTGTAGTGTAAAATTAGACCACCTTTTTTGACTTTTTAAATCCTTTGTTTTGTTTTTTAAATAAACTCAATGTAGAGAAATTTATCAACTGGAATTTTCATAAACCAATAAATGTATAAATGAACAATAGATTTCATTACTTAAATTAAAATGCTATAATGAAATATTATTGTGGAAATATTATAAAATATTTAAATTTATTATATATACTGCTATTACAAATTTATTGCAATTTCACCAATTCTTAGAGCATTATTTAGAGCCTTACAATATTTTAAGTTGTTTCTCAAAATTTTAATGCTAACGCGCTACAATAAAAAAATTTAAAAAAGAGAATGATATTTTATATGTTCAGATCTCTCTTTGATTGAGTTCATACTCTGATATATAATGACCAGAATATGGAGTCTATAGAAATTAGAAATTAGAAATTAGTTTTGAGATTATTTTGTGAATCTTTCTTGAAGTTATGCAAATGTTTTTATTTCATTGCTTTGATTTTTTTTTTTTTTTTTTTTTTTTTTTTTTTTTTTTTTTT
>PITA01002536.1:0-44411 GCA_004023965.1 Spilogale gracilis
GTGTGTGTGTGTGTGTGTGTGTGTGTGTGTGTGTACCACATCTTCTTTATCCATTCATCTGTTGAGGGACATCTAGGTTCTTTCCATACTTTGGCTGTTGTGGACATTGCTGCTATAAACATTCGGGTGCCTGTGCCCCTTCGGCTCACTACATTTGTGCCTTTAGGATAAATACCCAGTAGTGTGATTGCTGGGTCGTAGGGTAGCTCTGTTTTCAACTTTTTGAGGAATGGTGTTTTTATTCTGTCTTGGCCAAGGACTTAATTGACTTAAAGCCATTCTTTCCATCAGTACCTGTTTCAGCTTCAGATCTCTCAGGTGCACGTTTTTTCAACCATTCTCTTTGGAAGAAAAGGAGAACGAAATTAGATACTCATTCACCCCCCTTCTCACCCATTTCTCAAAGCCACACTCCACTACTCCTATAAAACCACTTTTCCCTTTCTAGTTGTGCATTGTTAGGAGGATAAACCTGAGAGCAGATGGTGAAGGGGAGAATAGCGGGATGGGTTAAAGCAGCAGTTCTCAAAGTGTGCCCCCAGGGGATCCTGAGACTCTTTCAAGGGCCCAGAGGTCCAAATCATCTTTGTAATAAGATGGCATTTGCCTTTTTCAATCTCTTTCTCTCTCAAGTGGAGTTTTCCAGCGGCCGCAAATACAGTGATATCATAGACTGAATGTGGAAGCAGATATGAAAGTCTAGCTGTCTTCTATTAGCCAGACATTGAAGAAATTTACAAAAATATACGATTCTTCTTACTAAACTTTTTTTGGTTTATTTTGGAATATATATATATATATTTTTCCATTTAAGAGTGTTATTTATGTTAACATACAATGGCTTATTATTGATGTTCTTGAATAAATTATTTTAATTTTGAGTACAGTAAATATTGTTAGCAATAACTCAAACAAAAGCTCTTCGGAATCCTCACTAATTTCTGGGAGCATAAAGGGGCTCTGCGACCAAAAATTTAAGAACTTCTGAGCTAGAGGATAAGGGGTCCCCCAGGTGTTAGAAGAATACCCGTTACTCAAGCATCAGACAGGGCCCAGTGGAAAAGCTTAAAGCCAAGTCATTCCTGATTCAGACATTTATAGTCTGTCCCATGGCGTGAGCTGCCATAGCATGAGACATCACTTCGGACCTATGGAAATCCTTCTCTTCCCTGGAGGAGAAGGACTGGGCATCACCGTGCTACCGTGTTTTAGAGGCGTGCACCGGAGACCCTTCCTGAAGCTCCCCAGGGGTCAGAAGGAGCCCTGCTGGGGCCTGTGTGTGACAGGAACACTTAGAGCCTGGTTCAAATCACAGCCCGGATTCCTTAAGACAATGGCGGCCCAGGAGTGCCCCATCCATCTGTTCTCCGGGCTTCCCTCCCACTCCAGGGATCATAAGTGGGCCTTCTTTAGCTGAAGGAGGAAAGGGCTGGTCTCAGGAGGCACATATCCCATGAGCCCTGTGTGGTAATCCCATGCCACATGTGCCAGGGGGTGAGTGACATTCCAGGCCAGATGTGGAGCTGGGAGTGTGCCCAGCCCCTCCAGGGATTCAGCTCTCTGCTTGACAGTGTCCTCTCTTTGCTCCGCACTGCGATGGGCATCAGCAGCTCCGAACAAGGAGAAACCTGTGAGCTTCCACTCCTGCTCTCCCCGGGACTCCATGGAGAGCCTCTACAGCCGGCAGCCAGGGGTTTCAAAGGTCATCCCAGCTGGGCGGATTAGAACAACAGATCTCCCTGGCTGAGGGAAGTTGGCTGCCCGGCAGAAGGCAAGTTGCAACATCTGCGAGCAGAGTCAGACACCCCTTTTCAGTCTAGCCCTGGGCTCCACAGCGTCCCTGGCTCTCCTTCACGGTCTTCCTCCTCAGACGGGCGTTGGACGGGGTTCTCTGCAGTCCAGTGGGAAAGCGTGGCTGCCCACGCGTCCCGACTCATGGGAGAGCTGCCCGGGGAAGAGGCCACGGTAAGGCACGTCGGTTCTCGGGCGTGTGTCTCTGCCCCACGGCTTGCTCCTGTGGGTCACAGCCAGGCCACCTGGCACAGCCTGCCGCCAAGGAGCAGCGCGCTTGGCCTTAGGCGCGATTAGGGAGTGGGTCAGGATCTGAGCTCAGAGTGGAGAGAAGATTAAGGTGGGGAGAGCAGAGCTGTCATTGCCTGGGGCCCTTGTGCCTGGGTGGTTTGCTGCCTCGGAGGCTGCGGGGAGGCGGGAGGCGGGTTCACGGCTGGGTGCCTGTGCAGAGCCTGCTGGGAGCCCGGCCCTGGAGGGGAAGGTGTGGGATTTCGAGGAGGCCTTGCTTGCAGGGTCAGGTGCTTAAAGACCACGATCATTTTAAATGTATGCACTTGGGGTAGGGAAGAGGACAGCTGGTTTCTCTAAGCTTGTTTGGCCATATAACTTTATCCCTAATTTTGAACGTTTCTTCTAAGTCTTTTTGTCTCACAGTTCACTCTCTTTTGACCACAGTTGAGAATGTTCTTTTCTGGGTTCAAGAAACAATTTAAAATGCTTTTGATCAAATTAAAGTCAGGTTAACCTAGGGCTGCTTTGGATGATTAATAAATTATGTTACTTATAAAAACCTTATTTGGGGGTGAGCTTTGGCCCAAGCATTGTGTGTAGGGGGCTGCCTCCAGCTCTCTTTGACCCCTGTCTTCCATTTTTTCTCCTCTTAATTCTCTGTCCTTTGATCTGCATTTAACAGGGAGTGATTGAATGAACTGCCTAGCTGGGTGTGTTTCCTACCGCTGAGCCTGGCTCTGCCCGTAAAGAAATTATGGCAAAAGTTACCAAGCCTCTGGTGTTCTTAAACAGGAATGTGGTCATCAGGCTGGACGAGAGATTAGAAGGGACTAAGGATGGTTTGGTCTGATTTCTTGTTATTATTATTTTAAAGATTTTAGTTTTAGGTAATCTCCATATCCAATATGGGGGTTTGAACTCACAACCCCAGGATCAAGAATCGCACACTCCACTTCCTGAGCCAGCCAGGGACCCCTAATTTATTATTATTTTTTGACAGAACATCCCAGTTATGTCAGTAAACATTACTTGTCAGTGTGGATGGATTCTGTTTATGCTGCCAATGGCAGTGGGCGGGGCGATGGGCTGAGTGAAGCTGTTTGGTGAGTCTGGTCAGCCTGGGTCTGGGCTCTGGCGCTGCCCGCCTGAGAGTTAACTCACTACCCCGGCAAGCACCTTGTGGGGGACTGCATATCTCCTGGCTGTACTGACTTGCCTGTTGTTCCTTTTGTTCCTTTCCTGCCCCTGAAGCCAGACCTCCCCTGGGGGTAGAGAACTTCTGTCTTCCGTGTTCTTGAAGCCAAGCACTTTGCCTTCGATGCTAGCATCCAGGACCTTTGGGAGGTTTAGACAGACCTCAGACGATCTTGAATCAGGGTGATCTGCAGAGAGGGTCTTGAGGCTGATGTCACTACTCCTAATTTTTGGCTCCCCAGAAAGCACAGGGGAAGAGTCTTGTGCCTTTCAAAGCCAGGCCTAAGAGCAGAAGGGGAGGCCCATCCCCTGTCCCCTAGCCTCTGTGAAACTCCCAAGCCTTGGTTTATTTTATCTCCTTTGACTGGGGACAGTAGGAAATGCCTCACCTGGGGTGTTTTAGGAGGCCTTCAGGATAGAGGTCAGACTTGGTTTTGGTTTCTACTTCTTAGCTCTGTGACCTTGGACAAATGTTATCTCTGAGCTTCAGTGTCTTCATCTGTGAAAGGAGCATAGTCAGAACTTGCAGGACTGTGGGACCTCCCCCATTCAGCCGTGCTGCTGCTGGAACACACATGGTGGTGGTGAGAGGGCTGCCATGGGCCTCAGGCCTACCTTCCCTGCCTCCTCACAGAGTTCAGCCATCCGCTTCCTAGTGCTGGTCACCGTAACCCTGCTCCGATGCCCTTGCCCTGAAGGTGGCCAGGCGGGACTGAGCTCCTTGCTGTCCCCAGTGAAGAGGGCCTGTGTCCTGCAGGGGGGGAGACCGGCTTCCCTTTGGGAGCTGAACGATGATGGTGTTGATCAGCTACCACTGATGAAACCCCTTTCACGCTGTGCTGTGTGTTTTGTGTGCACACTTACTCGGATCTTCCCTGCAGTCTCCTGAGGCTGAGGTTCTCACGCCCCTTTCACAGAAAAGGAAACTGAAGCCAGGAGACTTGAAGTACCTTGCAGCTCATGGCCGGCTCTGTGGCAGGGTCTGAGCCTCATGCTTCCTGCCCCCACCCCAAGCCCACCCCTGTCTCTCTGACACTGGAGGAGGGCAAAGGGAGCTGTGTTCCCTCAAGGGTATGGTCCTAGGGCGTTCTGCAGGATCTGAGAACCCCATTCCTTCCCTACTACCAGGTTACAACACTTACCACACACACGTAATTATTCACTGCTGTATCTCAAACATCTAGCTTGGCGTATGGCGAGTGTTCAAGAAATCTATTTTAATTGAGTGAATGAGCATACCTTAAATTTTTTTCCATTAAAATATCCCAATGACTTTAAAATGGTTGTGCAAACGTACACAGACACAGTGATCTAACTATGGCAAGATGGTAATTATTGGAGTTAGGCGATGGGTACTTGGGCACTCATTTTATCATTCTGATTTTCTGTATGTTTGAAATTTTCCATGATAAAATTTACTTTGAGTTTAAAATTTCTGTATCCTTTGATTCCTGTCCTTATTCTCCTGGATGCTTGGGTGGCTGCCTGATATTCCACTGGGTTGCATCAGTTCTCACTGTTAAAGACACTTAGCTGTGTCTTTCCATTTCTGCTTCAGAGGATTATTTTTCTATTTCTTCTGCTATAAATAATTGATTAACATCCTCAGATATAAGTTTTGTGCTGCATCTCTGATTTCTTACCCAATAACACATTGCTAGAGGCACTGGGTGGCTCAGTTGTTTGAGTGTCTGCCTTTGGCTCGCGTCGTGATCCAGGAATCGAGTCCTGCATTGGGCTCCTCACTCAGCGGGAAGCCTGCTTCTCCTTCTCC
Organism: Spilogale gracilis; assembly: GCA_004023965.1. NCBI lineage: Eukaryota > Metazoa > Chordata > Mammalia > Carnivora > Mephitidae > Spilogale > Spilogale gracilis. The sequence goes on from PITA01002536.1 coordinate 4,991, forward strand.
CTCTGCTGCTCCCCCCTGCTCATTCTCTTTCTCCCCCTCAAATAAATAGAAAAAAAATTAAAAATAATACGTTGCTAAATGTAGGATCTCTGGGAGGAGAGATGGACTTTTTTTTCCCAGAATCTCTTTGCCAAATTGCTTTCCAGAGAGATCGTACCAGTTGACATGGCCCTTCCCCTGAGGCGAGTGTGCCACCTTACCACAATCTTACTGGCATTTTATGTTATTTTTAAATGTCAGTGTGCAGGGCGCCTGGGTGGCTCAGTTGGTTAAGCGACTGCCTTCGGCTCAGGTCATGATCCCGGAGACCCGGGATCGAGCCCCACATTGGGCTCCCTGCTTGGCGGGAAGCCTGCTTCTCCCTCTCTCACTCCCCCTGCTTGTGTTCCCTCTCTGGCTGTGTTTCTCGCTGTCAAATAAATAAAATCTTTAAAAAAAAATGTAATGTCAGTGTGGTCAGTTTTTTGAAAAAGATAATAGCTTGTTCTTACTTTGTACACTTGGATTCTCACCGAGGCCAGGCAGTGGCCCTCTGTTTAGAGGCCATTTGCCTGATCTCAGTGAACTGCTCAAGTCCTAGCTTCTGCCTGTTTATCTGTGGGGCTGTTTCCTTCGTAGCTGTGAAGTATACCAGTCCTTTGTTTTTGCTGCAACCACTTTTTCCCATCCATCTGTCAGTGTTGTTGATGGTATGTTTTGACATGCAGAAAACCTCAATTTTATGGATATGTGTATGGGCTCCCTCGTTGGCTCCCCTAACCTCAGAGCCCCTCGCCACCAGCCAACGCTGACTGTTTACAGGGGGTATGGAGGCCAGTGGTTAGGAATAGGAATTCTGGCACCCAATGCCTGGGTTCAGGTGCCAGTTCTGGCCCCTACTAAATGCCATGACCTTGGGCAAATTTCTTAATCTTGCTGTCCCTCCGTTTCTCATCCATAAAATGGGAATGATGAGATTAACTGTCTCCTAGTGTTTATATGAGGAGCAAATGAGCTGTTATTTAAAAGTGCTTAGAATGGTTCCTGGGGAAGAGTAAGTGCTACAGAAGTTTTGCTTATATTGTTATCTACTGCTGTGAATCTGTGAGCCTTATCATTTGGAAAAGATTTTGTTTGCATGCCTAATACCTTATCAGCCAAAGAGAAAATGGGCTTTGTCAGACAGGGGTGTGCCCTGTTATAAACAAACCCAGGTCTTCTTACTTTACCTCGATCTTCGAAAGGCGTAGCCCTGCTTTATTTTTATTCGATGTTATAGATTTAAACAAACTAATTGCACGCCCCTGACACCACTGTTCCATGGCGAGTGAGACGGGGTCCGCACTCTTGAGCTGGTCCTGCCTGGTGGACCCGGCACTTGGAGCAGGGAGACTTAGGATGCAGTCCAGGGGATGGCTGTGTGTGTTGCCCACTGACTACCTGGGCTCTGACCACCCAGCTTCTCTTACCTCTGCCTTTGTTCCCAGCCTTGACCTCCTAATGAGACTCTGGCTCTTAGTAACAGAGAAGGGATTTGTTGAAAGATGGAGAAGGAGGAGCTCCCCAAATGCTCTGGGAATGCTGGCACAGGGATGAAGGGTGGCACTTTGTCTCATCTGACCTGGTCTTTCTTCCTGTCCGCAGACCATGGGGGATGTGAAGTTGGCTGCCTCAACACAGGTTTCTAAAGCCTCGGTCAGTGTGGATCCCTCGAGAGTCGGTTCCGTGCCCTTGACTGAGGCCCCTGCTTTCATTGTGCCCCCTCGGAACCTCTGCATCAGAGAAGGAGCCACCGCCAAGTTTGAAGGGAGGGTAAGCAGCGTGGCTGGAGGGGAGGCTGGAGAGGAGATGGGGCAGGGTCGTCATTGCTTCTGCAGCCCTTTGCCAGCGGCTGGATCTCGTGGAAGCCTGGTTTTCTTCGGACCCACACAGAAAGTGACTATGTATAGTACCCGACCTGTTTGGTTTATGGTTGACTTTGGTCTGTGTTGGAGAACTCGTGGGTGGAACGGGGCTGTTAACGTAGGTAGTGTTATGGGTAGGTGCTATCTAATTATAGAAGATGACATGATCTGGTGGCAGCTTGGGTCGAAATATGTGCCTTTCAATCTGCACAGTTGAGAACAGACTGTGATTTTTCTTTCACTTCTTCCATCCAAGGAGTGTTTCGTTAACAGATCCCCTCGTGTATCCCCCTTCACACATCCAGAGCAGTGCGGTGGGAGGTGGGGCTCTTACTGGGCCTCCATTTCTTCTTATGCAAATTGGGCCTGCTAATCCCTTGTCCACCTTTTGCTAGAAGGAGCAGAAGAAGACCGGGACATGGAAGAATAGCTCTAAGAAGACTGAGGTTAGGCCCAAGTGGAGCGGCTTGTAGCGAGCTGCTGGCTCAGGCCACCACGAAGTCACATAATCAGCTTGACATGGAGAGGCACGTGGAGGTCAAGGACATTTGCGAGGATTATTTGTCTGGGGTTAAACATGGGCATCTACCCCAGGAAACACTTTAGAGGCTAGAAGGCTTTGATCTGAGCAAAAGACAGCTGAGGAAATGAGAAATTCATAGGTGGTGTTATGAATCCTCAATTGAAGAGCAGGCCCCTGCACACTTATAGAAGGAAGGGGGTCAAGTGCATCCCTCATCCGAGACGGTGCTGGGCCTTGCCTTCGTTGAAGTACCCAGTTTGGCCTTGTGTGGGATGGCTCCCGCCATCTGGAGAGCACAAGGCTGCCTTGTGGTGCGTGCTGCATGCGGTCCTGTAGTGAAGGCTGTTGGCCGGGGGATCTCACTTAACAGTCCTTGTCACACCTTCACCTAGAAGAAGACTGTGGGCAATGTTGGCGACCCTGCCGAGGGGGTCTGTTTCTCTTTCTGGGCCTTGCCAGAATGAGGGCTCCTTTCCGTTGCCCTGACTATGGTCAGGAAAGAAGAATCCCTGGGGATTTAGAAATAGCTTACGCCACGGGAAGGAGTGGCCCACTGATTCAGGCTGCCATGTGGGTGCACACCGAGAAGACTGCCACGGGAGAAAAGCCAAACGCAAAAGGCCACACCTTGAATGCCTCCGTGGGTCTGAGATGTCCAGAGTAGGCAAAGCTATCGTAGATTTGTGGTCTGGGGGGGGGGGGGGGGGGGGGGGGGGGGGGGTGGGAGGAGGAGTGGGGACTGACTGCTAACTCCTGGGGATCATGGAGGTGTTCCGGAATCGATGGCGATGGTGGCTGCCCCGCTCTGTGAAGGTGTTATGGAACACTGGCTTTATACTTAAAAGATAAAATATAAAAAATGAACTTGAAAAGTGGCTTAGCAAAACTGGTCTCATCTCTAGTACCTTCCCTCCCGCCCTACTGCCTTGGAGAGATGAACTGCTTCTCAAATTCTGGCAGACATGGAGAGGAAGAGAGGACTTAGCTTCCTCTGTAGCATGGGGGTGCTTCTGCTCCCTTTGCTGCCTTTAGAGGTCACGAAAGGACCATGCCCTCCAGTTACGTGCTCGGGAACCTTGTAGAATGAGCGCTGGCCCAGGCATCAACACACTGAGCTCTTTGTCACACAGCATCCTCCCCCTGGCTTCACACCTTCTATGGGCCTGGGTTTCCCTCCCTGAGAAGACACAACTCATGGTTTCTCTATTTCTGGCTTCTGGGAATTTGAAAAGAAAATGGATTGAGGAATAAAATGTAAAACCACTTCCTAAAATTAAAAAGTATAGTCATATGGTAGTTTTTTAGTGAGGTAAAATCAACATAAATTGAACCATCATAAAGTAAACAATTCGGTGGACTGAATGCATTCACAATGTTGACTGCAGTGTTCTTTAAGTACAGCATTCTCTGAAATTTTATTTTGCTTATATTGATGACAGTTGACTTTCTATGCTACATGTGGATTATATGTCAAAATAAATGCATTCCTTAAAAGTCAGCCTGCAGAGCTACTTTACCCTTGCCAACCTGCCTGGAATTCATGCAGAACAACACCTTGGCAGCATGCTGGTGGAAGACAGTTCCAGAGAGATCCTAGATGGAGTGTGTGGCTCCATCCGAGAGCTTGCAAATGGAAATGCAGGGGGAGGGGCTGTCCCCGTAAATGAGCACGCTGCAAGTATGTGTGATCACCATACCAAAGGACACAGAGGGGTGTTTTGCATTAGGGAAGAGCCATCTCAGAAGATTCCAGAGTGAGGATGCTGGTTGCTTTGCTACCAGAGATGCAGTTGAACAGGGAGTGTACCTGACCCAGTGCCCTCAGAGAAGGGAGAAGTAAGGCGGTGTTCACCTGGAGGGAATGTGGGCTTTTAGCAGGAGTTGCTGGTTATTAAAGGCTGAGCTCCAAACAGGGTCACCCACTCACTGTAGCCAGTGGTTCTCTGCCTCCTGCGCGCGGTACCCTTCACTGCTACAGCCCCTTGACCCTGCCCGCAGTGGGCCCCTCCCCCCAGGTGCTGGGTCCATCCTGTTCAGATGCTCATTCTGCACCAAACCAGCCTGGTTTTCTGTCACAGCCATCTCGGGCTCTCAGCTCTTCGTTAACTGGGCTCTTGCAGAATCCCTTTTGAACGAGTGACTTTTTAAAATTAAGCGTTCGAGCTACTGCTTGGGCCCAGGCTGGTGGCCATTGCTGCAGGCGTGAACCCTTCTCTTCTTCGTGGGAGCCCCAGGAGCTCCATCTACTCCGCTGTAAAGTTGCCACCACCAGTTCAAGTGCTAACGCCTGGTGTGGAGGGTCCGAGGGTGGCCCAGTTTCTTCTGAACAGGGCACAAGGACCCTCCCATCACTGCAGAGAAACACAGTGGGAATCAGGATGTGAGAAAGTTATAAAGGTTTGCTTCCTGCTGCCTTCTGAAGTCAGTAAGTAGAAGTTGGTTCAAACGTATGCTTTTTGGTTTTATTCCTGAAAGAGATAAAATTGTTGCTGCCCTGCCCTCATTTCTTTATTATACTTATATTTATAGGCTAAGGATTTACTGAACCCTTTCCCCCGATAAAGCTCCTCTTTCTATCAAGAAGACTTGGATGACCTTAAGGTGGTCCCACAGTTAACCCTTGTGGGTCATGTCTTGTTCTGAGAAGGTCCAAACTATCAGATGTTCAGTCCCCATATCTCACATCTGTTAGGGCTTTTCCGCTTATGGCAGACCCTTTGGACAGCCAACACATAACCCGTTACCAATTCCCTTTGCCCTTGACCTTTTCTACCCCACAAGCCGTTGTAGAGACTTCCTTTCTTGCTAGAGGTGGCTCAGTGACACATTCTGGCTGAAGTTGGCTATGGGATTTCTGGGAAAGCTCTTGCTATTCTGATTTAAAAAAAAAAAAAAATCTCTAGTGCTCTCATGTTCCACCCCTCCTCTGTTTCTTGCCCTGAATGCAAGTATGATGTCTGATGCTCAGCAGCCATATTAAAATCATAAGGCAACAAACCAGAACGCTGAGGATTGGCTGGGGTGGGCACAGGTTGGGGGTATAGCAGTGGAGGGAGCATAATGACAAGCAACTAAGAGAAAGAAAATCCTAGGCTTAAACACTTTTTTAGATAGGATCTTTGGCTGTGTTTATTCACAAAGGAAGTTTTACAAAAACGTACTCCTAACTGATAAACTCCCAATGAGATGCTTGTGGAGTTATTGTCTCTTTAATTGATGGAAAAAAATAGGGAAGAAAACATAGCACAGAAAAGACTGAAAAAACTTTCAGATCAGACAGAGAACAATGGATACTATGTGATCTCTTTTATACGTGAAATCTAAAAAAGAAAAAGAAACAACCACACCCAACAGATAAGAGAATCGGATGGGTGGTTGCCAGAGGTAGGGGTGGAGTGTGGGCAAAGCCGATAAAGACAGAAAGGTACAGACTTCCAATTATAAAATAAATAAGCCATGGCAATGTCATGTACAACATGGGGACTATAGTTAACAATACTGTGTTGTATATCTAAAGGTTGCTAAGAGAGTAGATCTTAAAAGTTCTCATTACAAGAAAAAAATTTGTTACTGTGTTGTGATGGATGTTAGATTCAATGTGGTGATCATCTTACAATATAAACATATATAGAATCATTTTGTTATATACCCAAACCTAAAATAATGTCATAGGTCAGTTATATTGCAATAAAAAAAGAAAAAGGAAAAAAAAACCCTCCTTCAGACCCTTACCAAACTGGCCAGTAGCGATGAGAGTACCTTACTCTGAATTGAAGGTAGCCCAGCAGTTTGAGCATTCTAGAAGAATTCATTCCTCCCTGGCTCTGGCCATTTGCCTGAACTGACAGGGCCTAGGATCTACGAGAGGGAGTCAGACATATGGGGTTAGGAGGTGAGTTAATAGCATGTAACTGTTAATGACATTTTCTATAACATCATCATAGAAACCACTATTCAGTCAGGGTCTGCTGATTAAGCCAAAGCTGCGTACCTTTTAAATTTTTTTCTTGGCTCTGTCAACTGAAGATTATATTTTTAAGAACTCATAAACTTTGGATCTGTATCTCATCAGTTCCACCACTAGACCCAGGCAACCTGAGCCCACATTCTAGAAACCCCTGTTCCTCTCTCCGTCTGTACCCTCACCTCACAGCAGGGGATCTGTCTGCCTGTGTGTTGTGCCCCCTGGAGCCACACCATCCCCCCGGTTCTGAGTACCTGGGATCCCAGAATTGTCTACCAAATGGCCCTGAACCCACGCCAACTCCTGTGTGGGCCTGTTCCCACGAGAAGGCCTGAGCAGGATGGTCGGGAGGCAGCTGTGTGCTTGGGCGAACAGGACAGTAGATGTAACTGAGATGTGGGGCTCTGTTGTCTGCCCACATGTGTAAGGGGACCCCCACAGTGCAGGACACCGCAAGGGTGAGAAGAGTGGTCAGCACTGCTGGGCCCCGGTGCTGGGGCCTCATTGCATGGGTAGCCGGGGCCACACCGGCGCCAGGAAACAGCCACACCAGCTGACGGAAACTTCCACCTTCTGTTGCCCACGGGGCGGCTAAAGCGCCTATAGGCCTCGTCTCCCGATACAGAGTCAAATATGAAAGGAGCAAGATGGTGGGGAAATATGTTGAAATGACTGGAGATTTCTTTCCCTCTGCCCTGGAATTCATTCTTATCAGAAAAAGTAGGGGCGCCTAGGTGGCTCAGTTGGTTAAGTGACTGCCTTCGGCTCAGGTCATGATCCCGGAGACCCGGGATCAAGTCCCACATCGGGTTCCCTGCTCAGTGAGAGGCCTGCTTCTCCCTCTGTCGCTCCCCCTGCTTGTGTTCCCTCTCTGGCTGTGTTTCTCTCTGTCGAATAAATAAAAAATTCTTAAAAAAAAAAAAAAAAAAGAAAGAAAGAAAAAGAAAAAGCAAACATGGTGATACGCCCTGGCTGTGCTGTGATTCAAAGGAACTGATACTTCAGGGTCTCTTGAGAAGTCCAGGCCGCAGGAGACTTCCCTCCAGACCGAGCCACTCCGTGCTTGCGGAAGTGGGCTTCACGAGGAAGGGCCAGCCCCACCTCCTCAAGGTGTTTCTGTTGAAGTCCTGGAGGGTGGAGGAAGGGAATGGAGGGAATGGATGAGACCTGACCCACGAGAGCATGAGCAATTCCTCAGTTTCCACAGTAGCCAAGGGTGCTATCCCTCCGGCACTGACTTCTTCCCAGTTTACTTCTAGCTCGGAAGTGCTCAGCTACTTTGAAAAATTCGAGGGAAGTATCTGCTTCTTTCTGGGCTTTCTGTCCTCAGGAGTCTTGGTGTAGTTCTGGAGAAAAATGTGTGTATGTAAAACAGTAGGATATGACAGTGTATAATTAGAGCCTTGAAATAGTTCAACAAATTGCTTGTACCATAGGAATTTAGAGGAGATTAAGACAGGGTGTGCGGTGGCTTGGAAACCTGTTTCCTGCTTCCGGAGGACTTCTGTCCTTGCAGTTCATCCTTCCTGTAGTGCGGGTCTGACTCGCCGCCCCTGCTTCACGTCCCCTAGCCTTCCATAGAGTTCTTCAGCACTGCCTTCGAGGCCTCTGTGATCAGCTCCTAGCCATCCAGCCGTGTCCTGCCCTCCTGCCGCCTCCTCCTAAAACAGTGGACCCTGGCCCCCTCACCCAGCCTCCTCCTAACACAGTGGGCCCTGGCCCCGCTCTCCCAGCCTCCTCCTCCTAAAACAGTGGACCCTGGCCCCACTCACCCAGCCTCCTCCTAACACAGTGGGCCCTGGCCCCGCTCTCCCAGCCTCCTCCTCCTAACACAGCGGGCCCTGGCCCCACTCACCCAGCCTCCTCCTAACAGTGGGCCCTGGCCCCTTCCTCCAGCCTCCTCCTAACACAGCGGGCCCTGGCCCCGCTCACCCAGCCTCCTCCTAACACAGTGGGCCCTGGCCCCGCTCTCCCAGCCTCCTCCTCCTAACACAGCGGGTCCTGGCCCTGCTCTCCCAGCCTCCTCCTCCTAACACAGTGGGCCCTGGCCCCCTCATCCAGCCTCCTCCTAACACAGTGGGCCCTGGCCCCGCTCACCCAGCCTCCTCCTAACACAGCGGGCGCTGGCCCCGCTCACCCAGCCTCCTCCTCCTAGCACAGCGGACCCTGGCCCCACTCTCCCAGCCTCCTCCTCCTAACACAGCGGGCCCTGGCCCCGCTCTCCCAGCCTCCTCCTCCTAACACAGCGGGCCCTGGCCCCACTCACCCAGCCTCCTCCTAACAAAGTGGGCCCTGGCCCCCTCATCCAGCCTCCTTCTAACACAGCGGGCCCTGGCCCCGCTCACCCAGCCTCCTCCTAACACAGCGGGCCCTGGCCCCGTTCACCCAGCCTCCTCTTCCTAGCACAGTGGGCCCTGGCCCCACTCACCCAGCCCGCAGTCCACAAAACCAGGACTTTGCTCTGCTTTCACTTTTGAGGAGAAAGGGTAAATAAGAGAAGCATTTTATCTTTCCTCTCCATCTGGGGTTAGGAATGGGGGCAGAGTGTGATAGGAAGTAGCATGTCACTCTAGTCATTTCATCCTCGTGGTAAGGTAGCCTTCTCCCCATTTTTTTTTTTTTAATAGAGGAAGAGCTGGGGGCTCAGAATGATTACAGAACTTGTTAAGGTTGTGTCAGTAAGTGATAGAGGCAGTACTTTTCGATCCATAGCTGTATTTCTCACACTATATAATACCATCCCTGTCACATGTCTCATCTGGTTTCTGGAAGTCTGACTTTCTTATTCATCATTGCGCCCCAGGAGTAGCATGATGCTGGCCACCTGGGTGCTCTGTACATGTTGGGTGCCCCTCAAGAACCAGGTTCGTGGGGTCTAAGACTCCAGACCTCTTGCCAGTCAAGTTCATAGGATTTGGTCTTATGCTTCTCATAAGATCTTATCTCCCCTTATCCCACCCAGTCTGTGTCTGGCCCTTCTAGAACCCTCACAGCCACCTGCCTCCTGCTCCCTTCCCTTCCTCAGGCTGTGCCTTTATCAAGAATGGCCGTTCTCCTCCTCTCCATCCCATCCAGCATAGGGATCCAAATTCAATTCTGTCCCCTTCAGGCCACTCATCCTTAAGGATGCTTTCTTTTTAAAGTATTTTATTAGAGTACGGAAGAGCCATGGTCATAGGTCGTGGAATATTCCCAGTAATCACATAAGATCACTTGTGAGTAATAACCACAGGAAAGAGTTGCCTACTTTGGGCTTTTAAAAATATATTATTTGTTAATCATCTAAAATAATCTTGTTATAGAGAAAAAATAATTTAAATGTCAAACTATTTGTAAAACAAAAATCCAAGCAACAGGAGCAAGTTCCTTGCCTTGACCTGTACTTCCGCTCTCCAGGGGTAATGTTGTCAACAGTTGGGGTGCCTTTCCAGAGATATTCTATGCACGCAGAAGCTGTATCTGCATTTTCTTATACACACACACACACACACACACACACACACACAGGCCCGTGTATGTATACTGATCTGCACCTTGATCTTTCTGCTTCACATCTGTTGACTATTTTTCACATTGGCACACAGATCTCCCTCATAGATCTGAACATGAACTTTCTAACCCTCCATGCTCCCTTCTTGGGATTCCTTTGATACTTACATGTATGACTCATTTTGACCTTGATCAGTTTACAGTTTTATCAGTTGTTGTTGATTGTCTTCTGCTTCCTCCGTGAGAAGGAGCTGCCCGAGGTCTAGAGCCGTGTTCTCCAGCAGGATGGCCAGTAGCCACATGAGGCTATTTCAATTTAGGTTAAGATTAATTATAATTAAGTAAAATTTTAGATTCAGCTCCTCAGCCATGCCAGTCCCATTTTAAGTGCTCCTTACCCACCTGGAGCTAATAGCTACCAGGTTGGGCCACACAGATTATTGAACATTTCTCATTGCAGAAGTGCTGTTGGGCAAGGCTGATCGAGACCACTCTTCCATTTAACGTAATTCCCATAAACCAGAGACCCACAGCCAGAAGATTTATTAAAAGTAGCTGTTCCATTTACAATGAAAATAAGGCATTACATTCTTTTTTAATATAAAAATAATTTTAATTAAAATGAAGTCTTACAAATTTATTTAATCCCATCTTACAAATAAACACTATATAATCTTTCAGAAATATTTTTGCCATATTATCTTCAAAGACATATCCCTTTCCCCTCCAGCAACCCTCAGTTGGTTTCCTATGATTAAGAGTCTCTTATGGTTTGTCTCCCTCTCTGATTTCATCTTGTTTTATTTTTCCCTTTCTTCCCGTATGATCTTCTGTTATGTTTCTTAAATTCCACATATAAGTGAGTCATACAGTATTTGTCTTTTCCTAACTGACTTATTTTGCTTAGTATAATATACTCTCGTTTCATCCACATCATTGCAAATGTCAAGATTTCATTTTTTGATGGCTGAGTAGTATTCCATTGTGTGTGTGTGTATACATATACCACATCTTCTTTATCCGTTCATCAAGACATTAAATTCTTGAGCACTTACTTAGGGCATAAGATTCATTCAAAGACAAATGTCATCTCTTGATGAAAGAATCTTTGTCTTCCATTTTTGTTGAAGAATGGTGATCTTGGTATCTAGCCCAACTGGAATGTGCTCCCAAAGTTTCCCTAGCTGACCCCTTCCAGGTGGCTCTAAATCTGCATGGCAAGGAGGCTGGTGGCGGGCTGCTGGGGGTTACAGAGTTCTGTAAAACTCATGGGGAATGCAGCAGAATGGGAAATGACAAGACAAACATTGCTGAAGCTACTAAAATTATTAGCAGGTGGCCACTTCTGGCTCAGAACGTGTGACTCAACAGACCTGCTGACTTTTACTCCCTCCAAACATGTCACTGATAAGCACATACAGGGTTACAAAGAGAATTAATTCAGAGCCGTACTGAGAACAGGAGAGGGGATGCGAATGGGTGAGCGATTTTCTCTTGGCCCTGCCTGCCATCGCATCTGAAGGGTGAGGCTTTGGCAGAATTGAGAGCTTCATATTTGAGGTGAAAGCATGTGGAGACAGGAGTGGGCCGTAGGACAGAGGTCAGGCTGGTTAAATGATATTTACCTATTATCCATTGAGAAAACTAAAGCTCCTGGTATGGATATTGGTATTTCAGAAGAATGTCGGGGTGCCTGGGTGGCTCCATCGTTAAGCGTCTGCCTTTGGCTCAGGTCATGACCTTGGAGTCAGGATCGAGCCCCACATCAGGCTCCCTGTTTGGCGGGAAGCCTGCTTCTCCCTCTTTCACTCCCCCTGCTTATGTTCCCTCTCTAGCTGTGTTTCTCTCTGTCAAATAAATAAATAAAATATTTTAAAATAAATGTCCTTTTACTTTGCCAGCCAGTGAAATCGTTGGCCATGCTCTCTGTCCAGACATTCTAAGTGAAGCCTGCCAGTGGCTGTGTGCCACCGAGGTGCCCTGAGTTTGCATTCGGCGCCTCATCCGGGAGACAGGACTCACCCACGGGATGGCGAACCACAGCAGCTACCTATAGCTAGAAACGAGTTCTTCCCTCATACATTGTGAACGGTTAACTCATGGCCAGCAGACATTTGAAGAAATTATGTATACAATATTGCTATCAAGAAAATTGTCTGTTTTTAAAAATTAACCCATATGGGGCGCCTGGGTGGCTCGGTTGATTAAGCGACTGCCTTCGGCTCAGGTCATGATCCCAGAGACCTGGGATCGAGCCCCGCATTGGGCTCCCTGCTTGGCGGGAAGCCTGCTTCTCCCTCTCTCACTCCCCCTGCTTGTGTTCCCTCTCTCACTATGTTTCTCTCTGTCAAATAAATAAATAAAATCTTTTAAAAAAAATTTTAAAATTAACCCATAGGCAAAGCTCAAAAGTGTTATTCATAGCCACAGAACAAAAAGCAAACTCTGTAAGCTGTGGAAAACCCGAAGTAAAGGAACGGTGACTGGTAAGATAGGGGTGGGAAGAGAGAGGAAGAGAGAACTCTAAGGACACTAATGTCCTCATCTTACAGAGTGTGAGGTGAGGAGATACCATCTGAAACAGATGGATCGAGGAACAAGTCTGAGTACATGGCTTAAAACCATAATGACAGAGGTCAAAAATGGTCAGCCAGTCGGCCATATTCGGCACACAGATCTTTGTGTTTGGCTAGCTTTGTTCTCCAAAGATTTGAGTGAAGATGTAGAAATTGAAAGCCTACACACACACTTCATTTCTCAATGGCTTTTCTCACAAAGTAAGACTTGGCAATGCTTCTACGTTGGGGGGCCACCGCCTGCATCTAAGGGTGTCTCTTCCCACTTGTTATGGTCTTCCCCATTCCCAGTCCTCTCCCCCAACGCATGACCACGAGTCTGTTCCAGTTGTGACCTTGCCTTTTCCCTAGCTACGTTGGAATTAATAGTGGGAGAGTGAAAGGTGGGCGGGGAGGGCCTGGTGACACTTCTTGTCCCCACCCATTTCCTGGACTTGTGTGTCCTGCCCAAACTCCTTAGGCATTTGAACCTGGCCATCAATGTTCAATGGAAGATTTAACAGTCAACATAGGACTGGCAAAGGGGAGGCGGTGCAAGATGGAGAAATTCCTCATTCTTCATAGTGGGAATCTAGTAAATGCTATCTAAATTCCTAAATCAAGAAATAGACACAGTGTTCTATCTAGAATTATAGATAAGAATGATAAGAATAGAAAGATGACTTCAGCAGTTCTATATGGAGAGTGATACTGTTGCAGAGAGGGGAAAGAGCAAGGAGAAAGAAACCTTTTGCCTTCAACTTTCACCTTCTACTTTAGACACATTCTTATTGCTTGAATTTTTAAACAATAGATGGAAATTACTTCTGCAGTTTGTAAAAGGCACAATAAAATTGGCGTGGTATATCTTTTTTTTTTTTTAAGATTTTATTTGTCAGAGAGGGGGAGAGAGAGAGAGCACGAGCAGGGGAGGGCAGAGGGAGTGGGAGAAGGAGAAGCAGGCTCCCCGTTGAGCAGGGAGTCCAACGCAGGACTTGATCCCAGGACCCCAGGATCGTGACCTGAGCCGAAGGCAGACGCTTAACCGACTAAACCGCCTAGGCATCCCTGGCTTGGTATATCTATCTGAGTTCATGTCCAGATTCCATTTGATAAGTGGTCAAAGGTGAACACACAGTTTACATGAAAAGAAACGTAGGCAAAGTCTGGGTGTGGAAAAATATATAGCTCTGCATCAAAATACATTGTGTGGCAGTGCAAGCAATTAAACAAATGGAAGTTAAAGTTTGTGTGTACCTGAAAATCAGTAACGTAAAAGACGCCAAGAGTTCACTGTTGACCTACAAGGAAACAAGTGAAGGTTTCTTTTGCTAGGAGCACCGTTTGGCTCAGCCTTTCTGCGACTCAGACTGGCAGAATGTTACAGGGACAGCCAAACCATTGATGTTTTGCCAAGAATTCTGCTTTTGACACCATAGGCTACCTGTAATGGAGAAGGAAAAATTAATTGGTACAAAGATGTTCGGATCACCATTTAAACAAAAAAAGAATGAGTTTTTGCTCAAAAGGAGATGATTGAATAAACATGTCAATATGGTAGATACTGTGTAATAACAAACTTGTCATTTTGGGGAGTACATCCATCAATGGGAATGTGTGTGAATGATGCAAAGTGGAAAGAGAAGTAGAGCACAGGCCGATCCCACTACACAAAAGCATCTACATGATCACCACCTAAAGCTGGAAGAATATTTGGAACCACGTAAATAGACATTTTTTTCATTGTACGTTCTTTTAGTGTCTATATTTTTTATTCTAAAAATTTACTATTTTTGAAGATTTATTTATTTGTGGGGGACAGTGTGTGCATGAGCAAGCATGAGCAGGACGGGCAATGGGAGAAGGAGACAGGATCTCAAGCCAACTGTGCATGAAGCGCAGAGCCCCATAGGGGGCTCCATCTCATGACCCTGAGATCACAACTTGAGCTGAAATCAAGAGTTGGACGCTCAATGGACTGTGCCAACCAGGCACCCCTAAGTGTCTGTATTTTTTAAATTCTACAGTGATAGTTTATCAGTCAGGGAGCAGAAGAAAAGGCTGGAGAGAACAATGCCTTCGTGGTCCATCCGTGTTTTCACAAATGATGGGATTTCCTTTTTTTTTAATCGCTGAATAATATTTTTCTGATATATTTATACACATTTTCCTTGTCCATTCATCCATCAGTGGAACTTCTAATTTTTCATGATATGCTATACATTGGTATAGCGTGTTATAGTGCACAAAGCCCTTCTGGGTTTGTTACAGGGTAGAAAGTGCTAGTTACTTCAGCTCCCGTTTCTAAGCAGCTGGGAAAAAGTAGGCAGAATTAAATGGAATGAAATGTGTGAATGGAGGCCCAGTGAATCCCCGAGCAAAGCACTCTCAGGGAGACCTATATCGAAGAATCGGCCAAGTTTCTAACTCCCTCCCCTGAGTTAAATCAGCCCACAGACTAGTGGGCAGTAGAGCTGAAGGGCTCCTGCGCACAGGGCTGGGCTAACCTGCCAGGGCTCTCAGGCACTCCCCACCCAGACCCCTCCAGGCTTTATCTACTGTGAGGTTCTTCTCTGAGCACTTCTCAGCCCAGAAGCTTTCTGTGTTTTTGAGTCTAGAGTCTCTTCCAGCATTCATTGTTCTCCACAGTGCGGGGTCAGTCCAGTGCTCTTCCTGACTGCCCCAGGACCTGGGCCCCACTATCCCTGAGCAGGTCCTGGGCATTTGTTGCCACTCTGATGTGTCATCTTTCTACTATAGTCCTGGACCCCAAATCTATAAGAGCACTATCCAGACTCTACTCCACTTCTTTTTTAAAATTATTTTTTTAAAAAAAGATTTTATTTATTTATTTGACAGAGAGGAACAGAGCTCTCTAGAGAGGGGACACAGCAAGGGGAGTAAGAGAGGGAGAAGCAGGCTTTCCACAGAGCAGGAATCCTGATGTGGGACTCGATCCCGGGTCTCCAGGACCATGACCTGAGCCAAAGGCAGTCGCCCAACCAACTGAGCCACCCAGGCGTCCCTAAAATTATTTTTTAAGATGTTATTTATTTATGTGTGTGTGTGAGAGAGAGAGAGAGAGAACCGTGGGAGAGGGAGAAGCAGGTATCCCACTGAGCAGGGAGCCTGATGCGGGACTCGATACCCAAGACCCAGAAATCATGACCTGAGCCAAAGGCAGATGCTTCACTAATGAGCCACCCAGTCGCCCTGACTTGACTTCTTCCAGAGAACCCATCCTGCTTCTCCTTGTCACTCATGGTCTCCTCCCTTCTGAGTCACCTGAGGCTTTCTTACACTGTGTATCTTCAGCTTTATGTACTGATTATTTCTGTGCTTGTCACTAGAATGAGAGAGCCCCTTGAGGACAATTTCTTACTCATTTTTGCATTCTGCACAGCATCTAGGATGGTTCCCTGCCCATGGAAGGTTTTCAGGAAGGCTTGGGTGGATTGTAGCTGGTAAGGATGGATTTAAATGCACTGGGTCACTGCATTCAGCCTGGTGATGCTCAGATGCCATTTTTTGCAAACAACTTTGCTTGGCCATTTGCTGGCTGTCATAGGGAGGGGGCTTCTCTTAGGACCAATGTCACAGTAGGGGAACCGGGCTGATAATCGGGCACCTGAATCTTTGCCTTTAACTCTCTCTGGCCCCCGGGCTTTTGTTTTCTCATCTATGAACGATGAGGTTAGACCAGATGTCTTTCATGCCTCTTCCTGCTGAACAAATAAAACTTTAGTGAGGTTTTAGGGTAGTGACTCATAGTTTCATGAGTGTGCCCCATGCTCCGTGAAGCTGTGACACTCAGGGAGGCCAACTCCACTGGCTGGTTAATTCAGTTGAGCAAACCTGAGCTATGGGTAAAATGTGTGGTATACTTGGGATGAGAATATGACAAAGAGGACCAAGAGACTGTCCCTGCATTCAAGGGATTCACATTCTCAAACAACGGAGGCCGCAAATGCACCCCCCCACATCCACCCCACATGCCCTTGAACACTGGTGTCTGGGAAGGTAGGAAGTGAGTTCTGTCGCATGTCATACCTGAGGGCTCCTTCATGTTGGCTCTCTGTCTCTTGCTGCTGCTCAAAAGCACTGTGGACAGAAAATCAGGTGGGGTCACAGTGACAGGGAATGGACCCCTGTGTCCCGACAGAGCTATCTGGGTGGTGGTGAGGAGGAAACCAGCCCTTCGTGTTTTCTCATTTGCTGGCGCTGAGTTCCTGAGCAACTCCTGAGAGATGCGGGCCCCTCCCCTCTCAGAAGACTCCAGCAGGGTGTAGAGCAGGCCAGAGGTTGGGGGGAGGGGTTGGGGGGTTGGGGGTGTGCTGGGAGACAAGCGTGGAGGGTCGGCTCTTGAGTGCCTGTGTCTGAGATAGCAGGCACAGGCTTGGGAGGCAGCATTGCCTGCGAAGTGTGAAGGACTTGGCTCACCCAGCCCCAAACCCTGGCACGCCTGACAGGGGAGTAAAAAATGAGGCTGGAAGGGTTGGAGCCAGGAAGGCAAGGAAAAGCAAATCAAGTCTGAATCCTGACTTAAAAGGCATTAGGCTGAGAGGAGCCAAGCACCTGAACATACTTTCCACAGCCTGTCATGCAGGACTGGTATCATCCGTGAGCAGCGAGGGGAAGTAGAGGCCGTGGGGCTGGATGGCTGGGATGTGGCCCCCACAGCCAGGCCGCTCGGGGACATCTGCCACCACACAGCATGCCAGAGGGCAGGGTGACCTGCCAAGGCCACATCCAGGAAGGAGAGCAGAGACACTGGTTTTTGGGAGGAGGAAGCATGGGGCTCAGGCACTTGCCTGCTGACTCACCTGGACAAAGCTCTTTTCTAATAAAATCAAGTGAGCCACTGCCTGTACTTCCACCCCTTCCGTTTCAGCTGCCAGCGTGTGGCTGTTTCAAGTTTGGATGAAATCTGGACACCTAGGTGCCGGGGTCATCAGTGGAGACGCTGTAGAGTTGTTTCTTACAAGGGGTCCTCCTAAATCCACTGGGTAGGACCAAGAAATCCGCATCTGAATACATTCATGTCCTGTATGGCTTATTCTTTAAGCCACCAAAGGGAGACTGCTGCAAGCTCAGGTCACGGCTGCAGGCTTCCCTGCACGTTGTGGAGCACGTGGGAATGGCCAGGGCAGTGCAAGAGGAGGTAGAATCCTCTGGGAAGATGCATCTGGCGGTCAGGAAGGTGCTTGAGCACATGGTTGACTCGTCTAGACCAGACATCTACTTGGTGTTGCTAAGGTACGTGTACATATATTTAGTACATAAACAGATACAGATCATGTCAGCGTAGGCTTCGTGCATCAAAAGATTTTTGCCCCACCTCCCCCTCCTCCCCAGCCCCAAATTCACCTGTCTGGGGTGATATTACCCCTACACAAGATTAAGTGTTATAATGGTTAAAATCCTCTACTGGGATGGGGGGTGAGGGATCAGAAAAGAGCAAAAGGAAGACATGGGTAAGAATTCCACACAGAAATGAGTGCTGTGCAGTCTGTACAGTTGCTAACGCTGGGCTGCCAATTTGACTGTAACCTTCCCCAAAATCATGATCAGGTGCAAGGACCATTTTGTCCTTAAAAAGGAAACCGTTGCTCAGGAGACGCCGTGGCAGGACATCAGTAGTAGGAACTCTCCAGATGGTGTGAACCTATGAATATGTACACATTTATCTATGCGCAAATAAGGGGAGCTATGTAGATATTAAAGGTGGTGAAAGATGCTATTGGGGCAGAAGAGCAGTGGACCCTGGTTCTGTCATGGTCCTCTGCCCTGTGATCCTCTTCTCCCCAGAACTCAAACTGGCTTTTCCCAAACTGGCTGGGGCCTTCATGAGTTTTTCTTCACCTCATCTCCTTTGTGGCCCTAAGATCTCTCTTTACCACACTCCAGGGACCTTGCAGAGTTCCCAGCCAGGTGAGAGGCATGACCTGACCCAGGTTTTTGGGGTAGAAGTGGGGATAAGTAGAGAGGACTCTAGCTGTGGCCAGAGGTGCATCGGTGCCTCTGAGAGGCCTAGTTCACCTTGACTTCTTCAGGGAGCAGTGGCCAGCCCTGTGCTTGTAAACATGAGCTTGCCAGGGCTCCAGTGGCCCTAAGACATCAGGGCCTAGAACCAAGAACCTCTCCACAGACCTTTGTGCAGTCGAGCTATGGGAGGAGTAAAAAGAACACAGGCTTTGCAGCCATGAGACCTGGCTTTGAATTGCTTCTACCAAGTTCTCTAAGCTTCATAGATGAGCTGGGAATAGTAAGTCCTAATTCGCAGCATGACCGGGAGGGAGGGTCAGCTCCACAGCGGAAGCATGCCAGCACATAGTAGTTGCCTAATAAAATGAGAGGAATGATACTAGTAACATGATCAGTATCACCAATCTGCTATAACACTTCTCTAAAAGTCTTGCTCTAAGAATATTTTCAAGTAAAAATGCAATATGCTATTTAAGAAGACTTAGAAAAGCAAAAGTAGAAAAAAGATTCAGACTGTAGTCACTCTACAGTCACTATTATGATTTTGATAGTTCTTGTGTTTTTTTTTTTTGCTAAGCTGGGGATTTCTTTTGTTGCCAACATAGGAATAACTTTAGGGTTTATGGGGCATGGGTCAGGCTTGAATTCAGGCCCTCCTTTACTAGCTGTGACCTTGGGTAATTTGCCTAGTTAGTTCCAAAGTCACTGTCCTATCTATAAAATAGGGATACTACTACCCACATTGTGGCGTTGTTTAAATAAAGTATATTTGCTTCCGATGTCATATAAATAAGTGCTTAATAACTTGTAGTCATAATTAAAAGCATTCAGGGTGCCTGGGTGGCTCAGTGGGTTAAAGCCTCTGCCTTTAGCCCAGGTCATGATCCCAGGGTCCTGGGATCGAGGCCTGTATCGGGCTCTCTGCTCAGCAGGGAGCCTGCTTTCTCCTCTCTCTCTGCCTGCCTCTCTGCCTACTTGTGATCTCTCTCTCTGTGTCAAATAAATAAATAAAATCTTAAAAAAAATAAAATAAAATCATTCATGCTGTATTGTAGCCTGCCTTTTTCATCCAACATGTCATTTTTCAAATAACTGTTAACATAATTTTAATGGTCAATATTCCATTAAATGTGATATACTACCGTGTGCTGAGTCATTCCTGCACTCGTGATGATTTAGATGATTTTTAATATTTCCTTTTATGAATTAAATTCTGATGAACATGAAGCCTTCAGTCCCATATTTAATATTATTTTCTTGGGTTTGTTTAGTTTACAGGAGGGGGATTAGTGGAGTCAAGGCTTTGAGTGTTTTTAAGTTGAAATGCATTCCACAAGGCTGGTCTTTGGCTTCCACTGCCATCGGTGATGGAGGACACAGAGCCCCCAGTTTGTCCACATGACCTGCCCTCCCACCAGCATCTTCCTGCTTCAGCTCACAGTCTGGTTCTCCCAGCTCCTGCCCAGCTGCTCTCGGAGCCAGACTCCTCCACTGGGCCCCAGTGTGCCTCGGTCCTCTGGCTTGGCCTCCCGGTCCTGGCGTCAGAACCTGTCTAGAGAGGAATGGGATAGCTGCTGTAGCTCAAAGATTCCTCTAACCACACAAGGTCAAGTCTTGAATTACAATTTGTTCTTTTTTTCTTTGCTTCTTTGCACATCAAACCTCAACCTACGTATTCATTCATTTTAATCTTTCTGTTGGCATCATCTCCTTATTCAGAGTCTGTTTGTCACTGTGTCTTTATTGGATCCCAGACTAAGAGCCCTTAGGGGTGGACACTGCCCCCCTCCACAAGACAGAGTGCTTGCTAAGGGAGGGGCCGCGGCTACCGTGCTGACATGGGTATGCAGCAGGATGGCCTAGGGCCTGTGGGACAGGAAACACTGAAGACTGGGTTCTCTGTCTTCGCTTTGACGCACGCTGACTTAGGTGATGCTGTGTGCGTACATGTGACTTTCATGTGATTTTCATTTGCTGTGTAACTCTGTCTTCTCTATTCCTCCCGTAAAAGTAGGCACTCCCTGAGTGGCGACTAGTCCTTCATTGTCTCTCTATTGCCTCCAAATGTCTGGCACAGTACCCGGGAACTTGTGCCATAAGGCCTGTGTCAAGTGAGTGAATGCGCAAATGCCAGTTAGTGAACAAAACCCTAAGCAATTTGGTCAGAGTACAAAATACTATAAAATATGTGACAAAAGCTAGAGGCAAGAAGCATTCCCCAGACCTCACAGAGAAGGGGGGAGTCCATCTTAGGCTATTCTAGGAGTCATTAAATTATTCAATCATGAAATAAGATGTGGTGTTTAATTATGTTCTCAAGAGTGAGGGGGGTGAGGGCACTGGTGAAAACTCTTGTCAAAAGACTAGGTGGTACTCGAGTGGCTTTTCGATATCTGGAACTTTCTTGCCTGTGATGCTATCTCTCCCTGAAAGGCTATAGTGGGAAAAGCATGAATTTGGGGATCTTGTACTAATGAATTGTTAACCAATTTTGACTTTGATTTTTCTTACTTGTAAACTTCGCATAGTAATGCTGACCTTCCAGCGCTACTGGGAGGATCGGATGTAGTGATGTGCACAAGTGAGGCCAAGTGTCCGTACCCTTCGTCCCGCGGAGCAGGAGCAGGAGCGGTAACTGCCTCGGAAGGTCCCTGCTGTGGTCTCCAGTGACCCCGTGCAAGTGTTGTAGCCCCAGCCTGACCTGCTCATTGGTTGCTTAGGAGAGGAGCTGAGAAGTGACAGGAAAAAGGTTTTGTGTGAAGTTCATGAGTTAAGAGAATATCACTTCATTGTGGGCTTGATGGAAAACATGATGTGAGGTTGGTTCAGATCTTTCCAGAGGTCTGCCAGCAACCTCAGAAGTGGAGCCTTATTGAAAACAGCTGGGAGGAGGTTGGCGCCCAGCCTCCTCTTGCTTTTCCATGCCCCAGAGCTGTCTCGCTGTGTGGACAGAGCTCAGCCCCAGGACTCTGCCAAGGGCCCTGGCAGCCTCCGCTGGGGGCGGGCAGTGGCTCTGCCCAGCTGCAGACTCCAGCTCAGAGGTTGAAACCAGTTAAGCCAGAGGGGATTTGGCCAGGACTGCCCGTCGGTATTTCTTCCAGGGCTTGGAGTTAGCCACTGACTTGGGTCCTTGTGGGATGAGTTAACCATTGCGAGGTTCTCTGGGCAGAGGCCCGGGCTGCCGGCTGGGCGAGTGGCAGATGGTGTCTGTTGTCCTTTGAAGTCCTCTCAGCCGTCCTGCTGGGCTCCAGCTAGGGAATGAGGACATTGTTCGAAGCACCCGCGTGGAAGCCTCACCCGCTCTGCTGTGACGGGCCCTCGTGGAGCACGCTGCCTGCTCTCCTACAGCCGCAGCCCACGTGCTCTTATTCCTGTTGGTCAGCACCCAGGCAGATTTCAGCCGAAGTTTCTTCAAGTATGGCGTGCCAGTCTCTCAGTCTTCCTTTCTGAGGGGACTTCTAGGCACAGCGAGTCTCTTTTTTTACTTGCTTTTGTGAAAATGTGCTCCTAGCAAATTTGCATAATTCGAACCTCACTAAGTTTTTCAACTGTTTTGGTGCTTTTCAAGAAAGTAAAATAAATTCGTTGTAAAAATAAAAATTGGAAATGCAAAAAACACGGAAATGCAAACAGCCCCGCCACTAGAGGTAACAGCTTTTTACATTTTTGTAGATTTCCTTCTAACTTTTTCTTTTCTCTTCTTTTTAGAAAAAAAAAATTTTTAAGATTTTATTTATTTTTTTGTGAGCAAGTATGAGCAGAGGCAGGGGCAGAGGGAGAAGGAGAGGTAGAAACAGACGCCCCACTGAGCAGGGAGCCCAATGCAGGGCTTGATCCCAGGAATTTTTTTTAAAAGATTTTATTTATTTATCTGACAGAGAGAAACAGCTAGAGAGGGAACACAAGCAGGGGGAGTGACAGAGGGAGAAGCAGGCTTCCCGCCGAATGGGAGCCTGATGCGGGGCTCGATCCCAGGACTCTGGGATCATGACCTGAGCTGAGGCAGATGCTTAACAACTGAGCCACTCAGGCGCCCCTAAACATTTTCTGTATATTTGGTTGCCTCATGAACTTCTTGTTTATATCCTTTGCTTATTCCTTTAAGTGTTCTTTTTATTTAGTCATATTGACATTTTACATATTAAGAATCTCCACTTTGTATTCTGTATATAATTTAGATCTTTTTAGTTTGATTACCTTTTAATTTTGGTCATAATTTTATTTTTGTATAAAGTTCTATATTAAATGAGGTTACATTTTTTTATGGCTTCTGCCATTGGTATCTAGTTTGGAATCTCTAAGATTATATCTGTTTTTCTTTTAGCTTTTTTTTTTTTAACTTTTAATATCTCAATCAAAATGGATGTTTCTGTGTATAGTGTGAGGTAGGGATCCTAAATATGACTTTTTTCCCCCAAATGGTCCATACCTAATGATACATTTTCCCCCATTCATCTGAAGTCACTTTTATCGTATACTTAAGTCTCGTGTATATAATTTATTTTATTAGCATGTTCTGGACTGTTTTATTAACCAATATATATATTCCTGTATCAGAAACAAAATGGTTTTAATTACTGTAGCTTTTTAACATTTCTCTATCTAATAGTATAATACCACTGATTACTTTTAACTCAAGGGCAGAGTATTTTTGATTATTTATTCAAAACTTCTCATATGTTGTTTAGAAAGTTTTGAAACTTTCATTACATGGGAACTTCTCACTTCATAAGTTTATTCCTGGATGAAGTGTGTATATGTGTGCATACTTTTTCTAACTGGTAATAGCTATTGGAAATGAAAACAATCTTACTTTTTGAGTGGTTAATTTATAATAGGATAAAGCCAATATTGGAGATGCATGTGTAGCCTTTAATGCTTTTATTATTAAACAAAAAAAATGCTAGAAATTATTGAACCAAGTATTCAATTCATAAAATCAAAGGATAGAACAAACCAAAGGAAAGCAGAAGCAAGATATTTATATAAGAACAGAAATAAGTTCTTTATGAAGTAGGACGATGATCTTAATTAAAACATGTAAGGAATAGTCTTGGAAATAGGCAAACCCAACCAGGCCAACCAGAGAAAAACATAAAATTTAGAAATGAGACTTTAACCATTGATCTAGAGTTGATAAAAATGAGATTTTTATGTTCAACTTTGAAAAGACATTTGAAAATCTTGGAACAGATTTTTTCTAAGAAAATAGGAGCTACCAAAATTGACTAAAGAAGAAACTGAAAATGTGAAAAGTTTAGTGGAAGAAGCTAGACAGGTTGAGGAAATACCTCCAGAAAACACACCAGATCCAGACAGTTTTGTGAGTTTTCTTTCCCCCGCCCCCAGCAACCCTCAGTTTGTTTCCTGAGATTAAGAGTCTCTTATGGTTTGTCTACCTCCCCAGTCCCATCTTGTTTCATTTTTTTTCCCTCCCTATCCCCCACCACCCCTCACCCTGTCTCTCAAATTCCTCATATCAGAGAGATCATATGATAATTGACTTTCTCTGATTGACTTATTTTGCTCAGCATAATCCCCTCCACTTCCATCCACATCATTGCAAATGGCAGGATGTCATTCTTTTTTATGTCTGCATAGTATTCCATTGTATATGTAATACCACATCTTCTTTATCCATTCATCTGTTGATGGACATCTAGGTTCTTTCCATAGGTTGGCTATTGTGGACATTGCTGCTATAAACCTTTCCGGTGCATGTGCCCCTTCGGATCACTACATTTGTATCGTTAGGGAAAATACCCAATAGTGCAATTGCTGGGTCGTAAGGTAGCTCCATTTTTAACTTTTTGAGGAATCTTTGTACTGTTTTCTAGAGTGGCTGCACCAGCTTGCATTCCCACCAACAGTGTAGGAGGATTCCCCTTTCCCCACATCCACGCCAACATCTGTTGTTTCCTGACTTGTTAATTTTAGCCATTCTGACTGGTGTAAGGTGGTATCCCACTGTGGTTTTGATTTGTATTTCCCTGATGCTGAGGGATGTTGAGCACTTCTTCATGTGTCTGTTGGCCATATGGATGTCTTCTTCGGAGGAATGTCAGTTCGTGTCTTCTGCCCATTTTTTGATTGGATTATTTGTTCTTTGGGTGTTGAGTTTGAGGAGTTCTTTATAGATTTTGGATACCAGCCCTTTATCTGATATGTCCTTTGCAAATATCTTCTCCCATTCTGTTGATTATCTTTTGGTTTTGTTGACTGTTTCTTTTGCTGTGCAAAAGCTTTTGATCCTGATGAAGTCCCAGTAGTCATTTTTTTCCCTTGCTTCCCCTGCCTTTGTTGATGTTTTTAGGAAGAAGCTTCTGTGGCTGAGGTTGCAGAGGTTACTGCCTGTGCTCTCCTTTTGATGGATTCCTGTCTCACATTGAGGTCTTTCAACCATTTTGAGTCTATTTTTGTGTGTGGTGTAAGGAAATGCTCCAGTTTCATTCTTCTGCATATGTCTATCCAATTTTTCCAACACCATTTGTTGAAGAGACTGCCTTTTTTCCCATTTTTTCCATTCCATTCCAACATTCTTTCCTGCTTTGTTGAAGATGAGTTGAGAATAGAATTAAGGATCCATTTCTGGGCTCTCTCTTCTGTTCCATTGATCTCTGTGTCTGTTTTTGTTCCAGTACCATACTGTCTTGGTGATTATAGCTTTTTAATAGAGCTTAAAGCTGGAATTATGATGCCACCAACTTTGGTTTTCTTTTCAACCATTCCTTTGGCTATTCAGGGTCTTTTCTTGTTCCATATCAATTTTAGGATTATTTGTTCCATATCTTTGAAAAAACATTGATGGTATTTTGATAGGGATTGCATTAAATGTGTAGATTGCTCTAGGTAGCATAGACATTTTCCCAATATTTGTTCTTCCAATCCATGAGCATGGAATGTTTTCCCATTTCTTTGTGTCTTCCTCAATTTCTTTCATGAGTACTTTATAGTTTTCTGAGTACAGATTCTTTGCCTCTTTGGTTAGGTTTATTCTGAGGTATTTTATGGATTTGAGTGCAATTGAAAATGGGATTGACTCCTTAATTTCTCTTTCTTCTGTCTTGCTGTTGTGGTACAGAAATGCAACTGATTTCTGTGCATTGATTTTATATCCTCACACTTTACTGAATTCCTGTATGAGTTCTAACAGTTTTGGAGTGGAGTCTTTTGGGTTTTCCACATAAAGTATCATATCATCTGCAAAGAGTGAGAGTTTGACTTCTTCTTTGCCAATTCGGATGCTTCTTTCTTCTTTTTGTTGTCTGATTGCTGAGGCTAGGACCTCTAGTACTATGCTAAATAGCAGTGGTGAAAGTGGACAGCCCTGCCATGTTTCTGACCTTAGGGGGAAAGCTCTCAGTTTTTCCCCATGGAGAATGATATTTGCTCTGGGTTTTTCATAGATGGCTTTTATGATATGAGGTATGTACCCTCTATCCCTACACTGTGAAGAGTTTTGATCAAGAAAGGATGCTGTACTTTTCAAATGCTTTTTCAGCATCTATTGAGAGGATCATATGGTTCTTGTTCTTTCTTTTATTAATGTACTGTATCACATTGATTGATTTGTGAATGTTCAACCAATATTGCAGCCCAGGAATAAATCCCACTTGGTCATGGTAAATAATCCTTTTAATGTACTGTTGGATCCTATTGGCTGGTATTTTGGTGAGAATTTTTGCATCTGTGTTCATCAAGGATATTGGTCTGTAATTCTTTTTTTTTTTATTTAAGATTTTATTTATTCGACAGAGAGAAACACAGCTAGAGAGGGAACACAAGCAGAGGGACTGAGAGAGGGAGAAGCAGGCTTCCCGCCGAGCAGGAAGCCCGATGTGGGGCTCGATCCCGGGTCTCCGGGATCATGACCTGAGCCGAAGGCAGTCACTTAACCAACTGAACCACCCAGGTACCCCTGTAATTCTTTTTGATGGGGTCTTTTTCTGGTTTTGGGATCAAAGTAATGCTGGCCTCATAAAGTGAGTTTGGAAGTTTTCCTTCCATTTCTATTTTTTGAAACAGTTTCAGGAGAATAGGTATTAATTCTTCTTTAAATGTTTGGTAGAATTCCCTGGGAAGCTGTCTGGCTCTGGGCTATTGCTTGTTGGGAGATTTTTGATGAGAGTTTCAATCTCTTTACTGGTTATGGCTCTGTTCAGGTTCTCTCTTTCTTCCTTATTCAGTTTTGGTAGTTTATATATCTCTAGGAATGCATCCATTTCTCCAGATTGTCAAATCTGCTCGTGTATAGCTGCTCATAATATGTTCTTATAATTATTTGTATTTCTTTGGGGTTGGCTGTGATCTCTCCTCTTTCATTCATGATTTTATTAATTTGGGTCCTTTCTCTTTTCTTGTTGATAAGTCTGGCCAGGGGGTTATCAATCTTGTTAACTCCTTCAAAGAACCAACTCCTAGTTTTGTTGATTTGTTCTGCTGTTCTTTTGATTTCTATTTCATTGATTTCTGCTCTGATCTTTATTATTTCTCTTCTCTTGCTAGGTTTAGGCTTTCTTTGCTGTTCTTTGTCCAGCTCCTTTAGGTGTAGGGTTAAGTTGGGTATTTGAGACCTTTCTTGTTTCTTGAGAAAGGCTTGTATTGCTATATACTTTTCTCTCAGGACTGCCTTTGCCATGTCCCAAAGATTTTGAACAGTTGTGTTTTCATTTTCATTTGATTTCATCAAGATTCTTATGAATTTCTTAAATTCTTTAATTTCCTGGTTGAGCCATTCATTCTTTAGTAGGATACTCTTTATGTATTTGAGTTCTTTCCAACTTTCCTCTTGTGGTTAAGTTCTAGTTTCAAAGCACTGTGGTCTGAAAAATATGCAGGAAATGATCCCAATCTTTTGGTACCAGTTGAGACCTGATTTGTGACCTAGGATGTGATCTATTCTGGTGAATGTTCCATGTGCACTTGAGATGAATGTGTATTCTGTTGCTTTGGAATAGAATGTTATGAATATATCTGTGATGACCATCTGGCCCAGTGTGTCATTTAAAACCTTTGTATCTTTGCTCATCTTTTGCTTAGATGATCTGTCCATTTCAGTGGGGGGGGGTATTAAAGTCCCCTACTATTATTGTATTATTGTTGATATGTTTCTTTGATTTAGTTATTAATTGGTTTATATAATTGAGTGCTCCAATGTTATGGGCATAGATATTTACAATTGTTAGATCTACTTGTTGGACAGACCCTTTAAGTCTGATATAATGTCCTTCCTCATCTCTTACTATAGTCTTTGGCTTAAAATCTAATGTGTCTGATATAAGGATTGCCACCCCAGCTTTCTTTTGATGTCCATTTGCGTGGTAAATTATTTTCCACCCCCTCATTTTAAATCTGGAGCTGTCTTTGGGTCTAAAATGAGTTTCTTGGAGACAGCACATATTGATGGCTCTTTTTTTCTCCCCCGTTCTGATACCCTGTGTCTTTTGATTGGGACATTAGCCCATTTACATTCAGGGTAACTATTGAAAGGTATGAATTTAATGCCACTGTATTGCCTGAAAAGTGATTGTTACTGTATATTGTCTCTGTTCCTTTCTGGTCTGTTACTTTTAAGCTCTCTCTTTGCTTAGAGGACCCCTTTCAATATTTCCTGTAGGGCTGGTTTGGTGTTTGCAAATTCTTTTAGTTTTTGTTTGTTCTAGAAGATTTTTATATTTCCTTCTATTTTCAATGACAACCTAGCTGGATTCTTGGCTGCATATTTTTCTTGTTTAGTGCTCTGAATATATCACACCAGTCCTTTCTGGCCTGCCAGGTCTCTGTGGATAGGTCTGCTGCCAACCTAATATCTCTCCCGTCATATTTTACAGACCTCTTCTTCCAAGCTGCTTTCAGGATTTTCTCTTTGTCACTGACACTTGTAAGCTTTTACTATTAGATGACGGGGTGTGGACCTATTTTTATTGATTTTGAGGGGAGTTCTCTGTGCCTCCTGGATTTTGATGCTTGTCCCCTTTGCCAAATTAGGAAAATTCTCTGCTACAATTTGCTCCAATATACCTTCTGCTCCTCTCTCTCTTTCTTCTTCTTCTGGGATCCCAATTACTCTAATATTGGTTTGTCCTCTGGTGTCACTTTTCTCTCAATTTCTCCCCTTGTGGTCCAGTAGTTATTTTTCTCTCTTTTTCACAGTTTCTTTATTTTCTATCATTTGGTCTTCCATATCACTAATTCTCTCTTCTGCCTCATTTTTCCTAGCAGTAAGAGCCTCCCATTTTTTATTGCACCTCATTAATAGCTTTTTTTATTTCAACTTGGTTAGATTTTAGTTCTTTTATTTCTCCAGAAAGGGATTCTCTAATATCTTCCATGCTTTTTTTGAGCCCAGCTAGCACCTTGATAATCGTCGTTCTGAACTCTAGTTCTGACATATTACTAATGTTCCTAGCCTTCGGTACTGCCTCTTGTTCTTTTTTTTTTTGAAGTGAGTTTTTCTGCCTTGTCATTTTATCCATATAAGAATAGATGAATGAAAGAACAAAATACTAAAAGGGTAGCAATGACCCCAGAGAAATATACACTAACCAAATCAGAAGAGATCTGAAATTGGGGGCAGGGGGGAGAGAAGAAAGGGTTAAAAAAATCTATAACTAAATCTATCTATATCTATTTGTTTCTCTCTGTATATCTTATTATATTATTAGGCTAGTGAATAGAACAGAGCCACACACTTGATTTTGGATATATTTTGGTCTGTTAAAAGAAACTGCCTACCTAAATTTTAAAGAAAGAAAAACTTATATATGTAAAAAAAATAAGGGTATACATGATGATGGGATGGAATATGACTGTAAAGATGAAAATTTTAAAAAGATTCTATAAAAGGAATTGGTAAGAAGTTGGTTAAAAAAAAAAAAAGGGAAGAATGTGATGAAGCTGGAGACTAGAACAAAGCCATGCACTAGATTTAGGGTATATGTTTATATATTTGAAGAAACTATCTCCCAAAGTTTTAAAGAAAGGAAAACCTGTATGTATACAAAAAAATAAGCTTAAATACAAGGAAGGGATAGAATATGACTAAAACAATGAAAATTGAAAAAGATTTTTTTAAAAGAAAAAGTATTGATAAAATAGTTTAAAAACGTTAAAATAGGAAAGGAAAAAAAATTTTAAATAGAATAAGAAAAAAATAAAATTAAAAAAAGATTTAACTTTGAAAGACTACAGAATCATGGGGGGAAAGCCATGAATTCTACATGATGCATTCCCCTAGCTCTGAAGTTCTGCAGTTCTCATTGATCGTTGAACTTGGTCTTGGCTGGATGTTCTGGATGTTCTCACTGATCTTCTGGGGGAAGGGCCTGGTGTATTGATTCTCAAATGTCTGCCCAAGGTGGAACTGCCCCACCCTTGCCAGGAGCCAGGCTAAGCAACCTGCTCGGGTTTGCTCTCAGGAGCTTTTGTTCCCTGAGCGCTTTCCTTACAGCTTTGGAGGACAGGGAATGAAGATGGCAGCCTCCCAGTCTCTGGCCCAGAGGAACCAAGAGCTCCAGCCTCACTCCTCAGTGTGCCCTCAGAGAAAAGCAGTCAATCATGCCTGTCTCCCTGGTGTAGTCCCTGCTCACCCAGCCTGTGACTCATCGTTTCTATCTCTGACCCAAACCCAGCAGATTCCTGCAGCTCACTCCCCTGCCGCCCCTCCCAGTGGAGGAAGGAGGGGGTCTCCCCGGATCTGCCACTTGTGGGGTCCCTGCTCGAAGAGCAATGGCCCCACTGCATCTCGGATCACAGTTTAAGGTAAGCCCAAGCTGAGAGCCCACTCTTTGGCTCCGTCTCTGCACCCAGCTTCCCCGCTGCAATTCCTGGGAGCTCTGCTGTGCTCAGGCACCCTGAGTCCTTCTGTGACCCCATGGGTCCTGAGACCACACTGTCACAGTGAGAGTTACACACACACACACACACACACACACACACACACACACCGTTTACCCTCTGGGTCGATGTCCCTCAGTAGAGCAAACTTCTAAGGGTTTTGTGCTCCACTGCTCTACTGCTGGGGAGCCGGCCCCTCCCCCGGGTTCTGTCTTACCAAATGTTACCTCGTATTCACTTCTCATCCTACCTTCCAGAAAGTGGTCACTTTTCTGTTCCTAGAATTGCTGCTCTTCTCTTCCATCTCCTGTTGAGTCTGTAGGTGTTCCGACTGGTTTGATAACCATCCATCTGAACTCTTGGGACCTAATATCTAGCTCTCCTCCTCCCCTGCCATCTTGCCTAAAACATATTCAGGCATTGTTATCCCTGCTCCTATCAGCCTAAATCTGTCTCCCTAGATGTTGGACCCATACATCCCTGTTCTGACTTCTGAAGCTACACAACACAGAGTCTTCTATACAAGAGCTCTCCTTGTGCTAAAGACAGATAATATGCCCTTCTATTGGTGTGTTTTATGTCAGGCTAAGCATAGCTACTTCTGTCCCTTAATCTTTAGGTTCCTTCAGTAGCTGTCAGTTGGGCAGTGATCACCTTGCAGATCTGTGAGCCCCTTCATCAGTGTCCTGTTCATGTGTGGCACGTGCACCCGGACGCATTATGTCAGTGGTGATCGGGCCGAACAGGACAACCTTCTCATCTGGACGCTGTACTGTGATAATACGACTTGGGAGCGAATAAGGTTTTCATAGCAGATTCTTGCCCAGCTCCCTTTACACACGAACTGCCCTCACCTCAGTGTTTGTCCTGTTGAGAATTTAGAATCTTTGGATGACTTGTCCTCTTCCCATGTCTTTTTAGTTGGGCTTTTGTTCCTTTAGAGTTTTGATTCTGTGAGCCAACACCTCATGTCGCACGGCATGAATGCGAACTTCAGTTCTCTTGAGCAAACTTGCCATCTTCATTCACGTCATTAGTAAGAATGTCGATGCAAAGGAGAAACGTGGGGTCCTGGGCCCTTGCAGAGAGACTGCGTCATTAATTAAAAAATACCTCATCTACTATGTACCATGCAGGGTGCCAATCTGGTGATTCACTGGTGAGCCAAACCATTGTAGTTCTTGCCATAGGCAGATGCTGGCTTGTGCCGAGACAGACGAGAGCAACCATGCGTAGAACAAATTCCAAACTGTGATGAGACTATGAAGGAAGGAGACAGAGTACCAGGAGAGTGTAACTGCATGACCTCGTTTGGGAAACGAAGAAAGGTGTCTCTGAAATGACCCTTGGGCTGGGAGAGAAGAGATATTGGTCAACCATCCGCTCAGCAGTGGAGTTAGTGGTCAGATTGGGCATGGAGAAAACTTCAGAAGAGACATGATTGTCTAGCTCCCCCTCTTGAGTAGTTGTTCCAAACGTGCCTGGAATGACCAGAAGCGTAACCTGTGTTAGTAGAATAGGTGCTGTCATCCCAGATTGTTGTGAGCCATTGTGACTGAAAATAGTTTCATTTTTTCCAGTAGAGTCATCCAAATATCCTGGGAGTTCCAGTATTTTGATGTTGAAACTTTTAGAACACCAACTCCTTCTTGCACCTGGAAGCTGCCCATAAGCCTCCTGTCAGATAATGTGTCCCGGTTTTATGGAAAATATTGTCACCGTGCTTGCTGTAGGGCAGAAAGAAATCTGAAAGGTGAGGTAATGGTGATTAGTTGCCCCAGATTCTCTGAAGCAGATCTGATTTTAAATTGTGATCGGGTAAGGGTCTTGCCGATTTAAAAAATGTAGTCACTTTAGATAATAGTGTAAGTACAGGATGTTGGGAGTTGGAGAGATCAGAGGAGGCTGAAGAGTTGAAGAGGCTTTCTCCAGAGGGAGTGAGTGGTCTTGGGGGAGTAGCAGAGAAGGGCGGAAGGATGGAGCACCTTGGATTCGCTCCTCACTTGGTTCCATCAGCCGTGCACACTTGTAGGGCACTATCCTGTTCACCTGTGTGGTGAGCGTTTTTGCAAGGACAAAGCTAGGAGGAGAAGGCTGATGTATGACACATCCTATAGACAAGAGAAATGAAACTAAGATTATCTCCTTTTGCAACACGGAGATAACTAAGAATTGGTAGTGTTGGCATTTAGCTCTGACGTTGGGCTATTTTCTGGGCTTTATAAATAAGTTCTACCTACTTAGATCTGGAGCTCTGGCCCCAGTATCCAATCTGCTGCTCTGTTTAGAGAACTAGGCCCTCTTGTGGCCAGGGGTCAGGAGCAACAGTGGCCTGAGCCCTGAGTCTGGAGTGCTGTTGGGGGGGAGGGGGGCTTTCCTTAGGGCAGGCTTTGGTGAGTCATGCAGGGCAGGTTCCCTTTGTTCCATGGGTCTTCCCCTCAGATGACCTGAGAATTCTCTCTACCATGGCCTGCATTTGTGGCTTGCACCCCGGTGGCAAACCCTGCCAGGGGCTGCAAAATCAGTTCGAAAGGAGCTGGGGGCCAAAGCAGCATGGGTTTTTTCCACTTCTCCTTGTCCAGCAAGAGAAAGGAAAAAATACCAACCTTGGAAACGGGACCCTGGCCCTGAACCCAGCTGTGAGGCTCTTAAAACAGAAAGCAGCTTTGGAATAAACACTGCTCTCGCACTTGGGTCCTGTGGCTTGCTGACGGCCAAGAGCTCTTGGGCCCCCCACATGCCTGTTCTCTCTCTGGGCTGCAGCCTGGCCTGGCTCCCTCCCAGAGGTTCTCTGCCTCTGAGGCAAGAACCCCCGACTTGTTCAGGCTGCGCGGGGCACCAGTATCGGCGGAGGGGCCGGACTTGTTGCAGGAATTCCCAGGGTCGGGGGACTCCCTGAGAAGTTGAGTGGCGGCAATAGAAGGAGCTAAGTTTTTCTAGGCTAGAGTGGACTTTCTAGGGACATGACGAGTTTACAGAGCCTTCCCAGACCCAACCTGAAAATGACCTTTTTAAACAAACAACAGAAAGTATGAGCCACATGTTGCTCAGGAACCCCCAGGAGCCCTCCCAAGAGTCTGCTTCCCCGAAAAGCATCCGATTGGCACGTTCTTCACTAGAAATTGCTTCTCCTCGCCACTTCCCCCACTCCCCATGGGACCGACACCACCCCTTCTTACCTCTTCCCCTCAGGCCTGGAGGTGACTAGAGCTGACCTGCTTCGTTGGGTCAAGGTCTTATGTAGGGCAACTCTGGTGCTGGCCAGCCCACCCATCTATTTTTAGCAGCTGCTCGATTTGTACCTGGGCTCTCTGAGCTGGATGGCCTCAGCAGTTACCTACGCTGAGAGAGGGCAAGCGCTGCCTGCAGACTCCTTGACCCAGATTAGTAGCAAGAACTTTTATCTAATGGTGGCCCCTCCTTCATTCCTTCCATTTCTCTATGACAAGAAAAGGAGAGCAGATGCCTAGGCTTTCTGTTCGCCATCCTCCTTCAGTTAGGGACACTCCAGGGGTGGGGGGAGGAAGCCTATTTGGGCTTTAGAGCTCCCAGCACAGGAAACCCTTGAACTTCTCTTTTAATAGTTTGGGAAATGGACTGGCTTTGAACCCCACTCTACCAGCCAGGGGATGGTCAGTCCAAAGCAGGTTCCCCTGACCCTGTTCACAGGCTCCAGGGAGTAGGAGGCTCTCTAGCCTTCCAGTCGGTGAATACAGCTGCCATTTGTGGGGCTGGCCTCCTCTGGGAGGGAACATGCTTGGTACTGGCTCAGCGGGGCCCCAGTTCCCAGTGGGTCCCTGAGGATCACATAGTTGAAAGGGACATTGGCGGGGGGTGGAGGGGAGAGGAAAGTTTGAGTTTTGTTTTTACTAAATAGCTGGGCAGATTTTCCCTCCATTTTTTCCAGATGCTTCTTCAGAAAAGAAATTTTGATGGCTTGGACTGGGAAGTCTAAATGTGCTTTAAATGTGTATTTTGAACCAGGACTTAAACCCTTTTGGTATTTTCCTGCCCCCCCCGCCCCCACAAGCCACCAACAAACACCCAGAGAAGCACCACATGCATGGGCTTGCTCACGAGAGGACCTCATTTGAGGATCTTGGCCATTGTTTCTTCTCTCCTTTCTGTGTCCCTTGGGGCCCTGCCCTAAAATCCCTGAACAATGGCTTGTGCAAAAATGTCACTGCAGAATAGATCAAGCAGAAGTGGCTAAGGAGAGCTGCCCTGTTTACACTGAGCTGTGTGGAGAGAGAGGCAGAGGATGGAGGGGGTCCCAGGGCCCCACCACCTTGCACTTGTCCCACCTTGGCCTGGGATCTCCCAGCCCATCCTAGCATGGGGTCCCTGCGTGGGGCGGGAGGCGGGGGCGATGGCAGGGAAGGGCTGCCAGAAGTTGGGAGCCATCTTGTTTCTAAGCTTGAATGGCTGCTTGTTAGGAACCCAGCCCTCTCAGTCCCTGAGCCCAGCTCCTTTGGGGCAGAGTGCTGTCCTGGGAGGTGGCCCAGGATTCCTGCTCAGAGGGCAGCAACACAGCCACAAAGCTCCTCCCTCTCAACCATGCTCCCATAGTCCTCCACCTGAGCCTCATTTGTGACACTGCCTGTGTGCTCCGGCCAGTTGTATACCCCTGTCATCCCACTGACTAGAAGCCACTCCCGGGCAAAGAACCTGCTATGTTCACCTTACTTTCTGGCCCAGAGAGAAAGCCGATGTGGCAGGAGCATCGTGGGCAGACGTAGGCAGGGACCAGGTCTCACATGGCCTTATGAGAGCCATGGTCACTGGATTGTATTCTTAGTGCAGTGAAAAGACATTGAAAATTTTTTAAATAGAGAAGTGACTTTGGTCTGAATTACAGTTTTTCGAGCTTTTATTTCTTGATTTTAATACTTAAAGTCATCATGTGATAGGCAATGTAGTGTTTGGCAAAGGGAAAAACTTGCAGGTATTTGAAACAAAACAGAATTCAGAGATAAATCAGGAAAAAATGTGTTGGTTTTTTTTTTTCTTGTGTAAAATACACATAGTGTGAATCTGACCGCGCTTCTGTGTCCAGTTGCAGGGTATGAAGCACATTCCCGCCGTTGTGCAACCACCACCCATTGTCCGAACTTTTCTCACGTCGTGAAACTGAAACTCTTTACCCCTGACAGTAATTCTGCACCCCCCTCGCCTCCATTTTCTGTCTCCATGAATTTGACTACTCCGGGTACCTCCTAAAAAGTGGAATCAAACTGTATTTGTTCTTTTGGGCCAGACTTACTTCATTCAGCATGATGTCATTCACTGTGTCATGTGCCAGAACTTCCTTCCTTTTTAAGGCTGAATACACTTCCATTCACTGTATGTACGGCACTTTGCTTTATGCGTTCATCTGCATGGACGCTTGATGTGCTTCCCCCTCTTGTCTGTTGTGAACAATGCTGCAATGAACAGGGGTGTCCAAATACCTGTGCAAGGCCTTGTGTCCAGTTCTTTGTTGTTTATACCCAGAAGTGGACTTGCTGGATCATAAGGTAGTTCTATTTTTAATTTTTTGAGGACTCTCCATGCTGTTTGCTACAATAGCTGCACCAGTTTGCATTCCCACCAACAGTGCACAGGGATTCCACTTTCTCTTTGCTAATGCTTGTTATTTAAAAAAATTTTTTTAATAATGAACATTCTTAAAATGTGTTTTTATAGTAAGAAAATGAAAATCATAAAATTATGACAACATAAATAGCAGCAGATGAGAGAGGTCAGGTTGTGCCAGAAAGTTCCTAAGTGGCTAAGGAGGTGGAGGCATCAAGTACTTTCAAGGTCTGGGCCGTAGAGTGGAGCTGAAAACTGGAAGGTTGATTAAAAGTCTAATAAGGACCCGTTAGGCCCCGGGCCTCCTCCTTTGCCCCAGATACCAGGCCTCTGCTCCCCAACACCCCAAAAGACTGTATGTTTCTGTGGAGAAACTGAACCTGACCAACTCTTAACTCCTGGACACAACGCACAACTAAAGGCAGAGGTGAGGAGTTGTAATCAAGAAGGAGAGGGCCAAGGGCAAGTCGGCATACTGAATAAGAGCCACATGGCTCGTTCTGAATCCTCAATGCTGGCAGACAGCTGTAATTACTCTGTCCCTATCACCGCCATCAAAGCAAGAGTCTTCTTTGTAGAAATGGATCATCTCAAGAGAGACAATCCCCCATAATGATAGTTGAGGGTTTTTATCCAGTCATTTCACTGGGAGGTCCCACAAGGTGATCAGGCCCCACCTGTGTGCATAGATCTTTTTATTTATTCACATATGAAAAATCAGCAAAGGATCATCATACGCTCAAGGGAAACCTCTTATGAGAGAGATAAGAAGAATCAAAGAAGGAACCAAGTAGAAATAGAGACCACAGAAAACAGAAACCTTAGAGATAAGATGTGGCTTCCATTCAACGAGAAGAGGATATTATTCAAAACAGCTTTGAAAGCCAAAAAAGAAAGAGGTTTTTGAAGCTAATGATAGCTACAATAATAGCTTCAGTAAACTGGAAGATAAAATGAGAAAAGCTCCTGGAGAGAACAAAAATAAGAAAGAGAAAGATAAGTGAGGAAAGAAATGCAGAGGTTCATCTAGTTGGGCTAATATCCAACTCACGGGACTTCTATAGAAAGAGCATTAAAAAAAAATAGTGGAGAGAGAATTATCAAAACACACCAATTCCTAAGAATTGGAAGATGTGTTACTAATAATGAGAAGACCTATAACCAAATATCTAATATGATAAGTGAACAAAGAAGGCCCCCACACAAAGGCAAATAAATCATCATGACATTTTAGATGGTCAGAGAAAAAGGGAAGAATCTAAAAGTTTAAATGTAACACACACACACACACGCGCGCGCGCGCGCACACACAGCACGTGAGAGATGAGGGATCAGTATGGCTTTATGTCTCTCAGTAGCAACACTGGATCCCAGCAGCATTGCCTTCAAACGCCATGAAACAATGCCCTCAAGATGCCAAAGGAAAAAAGGATTTCTGCTTGGAATTCCATTCCTAAATGAACCGTATGTTGAGTATAAAGTTAGAATATTGACAGTCAGAAATGCCAAGTTTAAGAATTGTAACCTTCTATGCATTCATTCTTGAGAAACCACCAGAAGAGAGTGTGTTCATCCTAGATGGTGACAGACACCAGGAAATACCCCAGAGATGGTGAAGGACCACTATGTATCAAGCTGGGAAAGCATCCCATGTAGATTGGAGGAGGAGGACAGCGTATTCTGGGAAGGATATCTCCGAAGGAGGAAGAAATAAAAGCAAGTGGTGAATGTTGTGTGATATGTTTGAGCATGGCTGAGAAGTTTATAGTTCTCGTAAGAAGTTGAGGTTCTTAAAAAACTAAGAAAAATGCAGCTATGGTAGTTATTAACTCCAGAAAAAAGGGAAAGTACAAGAAATTAAATTTGTAACATACTCTGCAGCTTGGCAGTGAGCAAAGTTAAAATGAAAAAACACTATACATTGACATAAAAATTATGATGTAATTAGTAGGGATTGGGAAAGGGCTTATGGAGGGAAGGGGTTTTGAGAGCTAAAAGCTCAGGTTCCATACAGAGAAGTTAGGAAATGATGCCTAAAAGTAAAAAGAACAAAGTAGTCATTATTTAAGGCTGTTGTTTAGAGATGTGGGAGAAATGAAACACTAAGAAATGGCTAGAAGAGTTGAAGATGATGCTCTCTGGCCTCATTGATCTTGGGGGGTGTCCTCTCTGCCTCTAGGACATAAACATTTGTTTCATTCCCCAGATTCGGGAAATTTTCATCCATGATTTGTTCAACAATATCTTCTAGGCTTCTCTCTCTCTCAACTCCTTTGGGGATTCCAATAATTCTGATATTGGAGCGTTTCATGGCATCATTTATTTCCCTTATTCTATTTTCTTGGGATTTTAGCTGTTTGCTCCAAGACTTCTCCTGCTCCTCCTTCTTAATCCATCTGTCTTCTAAATCACTGATACGATCTTCAGCTTCACTTACTCTGGCTGTTAGCATATTTAAATTAGATTGCATCTCATCAATAGCCTTTCTAACCTCAGCTTTCACTTCTGTTATTAGGGCTTCCATTTTGAGACTAAAGTTCTTTTCCAAATTAGCCATTGCTTGGACGATTGCTGCCCTGAATTTTATTTCTGTCGTATGGTTTATGTTCACTTCCAGTAATTCTGTGACTGTGGTTGCAGTCTCAGGGTTCTTCTTCTGTTGGATGTTCCTCCTCCGAGTTGTTGTGGTGAGGAGTGGTTGGGGGGGGGGGTATAGCTAAATATATCAGCCACTATCCAGGTGAATTGGTCGCTGGAAGGTTTTGGAGCAATCAGAATTCACCACCGAAAAGGAAGAAGAAAAAAGAGAAAGGGAGAAAGGAAGCAAGAAAAGAAACCCCTGTCAGAGTGGGGCCCAGTGAGTGGTAGGATTTATATGGTACAAAACTACTACAGGGTAAAGAAAAAGGCCATCAAGGGTAAATGAAGAGATCAAAAAGCAAAACCCAACCTGAATGGCCCCCAAGACCAGTATTTATATAATACAAAGGCAAAAACAATTACACAGAAACACTGACATACTAGGGTGGGAAGGTGAGGGCAGACACTCCTTGTGGGCAAGGAAAGTGTTTCAGATTCTCCCGAGTTTGTTATTGTTGGAGGAGCCCACTTTCTAAAGATATAGGGAGATTCGAACTGGTTGTATATAGGGGTAGTATTGAATAGGGACGTGGGATTACCTTGAAACTTATAACTATATGTATATGTAAAAGAGAAAATAAAGGAAAGAAGAGAGAGGAAAGGGAAAAAACATAAAACAAACAAGCAAACGAGAGGCAACAACAATAACAACAACGATAGAAAATACAGGAATGTGTTTGAAAAAATTTCAAGGTAAAAAATTGTTATGGAGTGTTGTATTGAGTATCACGTTGTGATAAAAAGTGGGTTAAAAATTAAAAGAACAAAAACCGTGAGAATGAATTTTTAAGTTTAAAATGGAAACTTTAAAAGTAAAAATAGGAAAAAGTTAAAAAAGCAAATAAGATGAAAAACTGTATCAATAAAGTGTACAGCTTTTGGGGCAGTACCGGGAGTTTAATAAATTGCCTTTCCCCCCGATGTTGGGGTTTTACAGTTTGGGTGTTGTCCTCCTGAGCTTCTGGCTTGCCTT